>APFE030791848.1:0-10452 GCA_000404065.3 Pinus taeda
TTTATAGTTGTAATGTCCCAGAAAAAATTGTAAATAATTTTTATTTACCACAGTAAGAATAAACTCGATAATTATTGTTATTATTTGTTTGCGTTGAATAATATTATTAATTATTGAAGATAGGAAATGATTAGAGTATTAGCATATTTTGTAAATTCTCATGGAAAGAAGTTGGAACAGGCAGTTGCCAGAAAAACCCTAACTATTCCCCTAACTGTGTAATGCTCCAAAGAAAAGCGAGTGAGGGGAGGAAAAATTGCGCTGAAATGTCAGGCGGTATGGGGGGGAAGTTGCTAAGTCTGGTGATGACCAAATAGCATAAGCACTGTGTGCGACAAAACTTGCAGAAGACGGAGGTCTTGCAAGCAATCTTGGGGGGAGATTTGGTCCGAATCTCACGGTTGGGTGGATGAAAAGCAGTAGATAACGAAGGTGATCTCCACCACTGGTGTTTTTCTTTCTTCGAAAAATTCAGGTAAGTAGCACCCTCCTGGAACTAATCTGCTGAGCAAACTCATTTACGTGTTTATATTTGTATATGGGAAGATAGAGGTGAAGCTCTTAACTTTGAACGAATAGTTGGAAATGATAACAATAGTGTTACTCTGTTACAGATAAAACATGAGATGTAGGATCTTTACTGTACAGTACTAGATTTATTACTCGTTTCTTGAAAGTATTTAGTGGTAAGGTTATTAACCGAACAATACTGGTTAAACTTATGATCTGGAAAATACCAACTGTGGAATTATTATCTTAATTGTGCTGGTTATTTTATTGCTAAGCCAATTATTTATAGTGGAATTACTATCTGCATTGTGCTGGTTGAATTGTGTAAATATTAGGAACTGGAAAACAAAAAAAAGCGGGAAGAACAGTGCTAAGCAAGAGAACTGATATAACATTTATCAGAGAATTTATGTGCATCTATACAAGTTGAACTAGGATAGCAAAAATAAGAGGAAGAACTTTTCGACAAGACTAAAATCACCATAGAAACCTTTCCGTAACTCTAAGCAAAGATAAAACCCCATAGTGTTAAACACTAACAGGGTTAATTCCTGAGTTAGTTGGTTTAAGCATTATAAAATACAAACAGAAGAAATAAAGGAACAAATACTATGTACGTAGATGTAAACCCCACCTTACAACTAACTCAGAGCCACATAGTTGAAAAGGCCTAAAATGTTAAATAAGTGAAACCCCGCAATAATATGCGCACAGTCCTTTAACCACATATAAATACCAGAGCTACCGAAGCAAAGAGGTGCCGATAGTTTTCTAACCAGGAAAAGATGAGCATAAGCTTTCATACAGTAATAAAAAACCTAAAATTATATTCCAGACAAATAGTAAAGAACCATATTCATAATCCAAGACAACCAGTAATGAACCATAAACTTATTCCAAGATAAACAGCAGCGAACCACATTCAAGTTCTAAGCTAACAGTAACGAAAAAGAGTACCAGAAAAGTTTATATGGCCTCAGCCCAATTTAGTGTAACAATACAATATTAATAATATCAGTCTAGAGGGCTGAGAAACCCTCGCAGAACCAAAACCAAGAGGAAATTACCCCAGTGCAGCCTGAGGCTTAGGTCCGCGAGGAGCCCTCGGCTAGCTGTGCAATAACGGAAGTACACTACTCTAGAACAACAGAAGGCTAACGCCTGTAGAGAGATTTAACATGTAAATTAACAATCGAGCTTCTTTAATTTCAGAACTGGAGGCAAAACATTTAGCAAAACTCCTGTGAACTGAGTTATGGAACGCTAGGCAGATCCAAATTTCCCATACATCCAGACTAGCACCAAGGCTGTTGGAAGCTTACTCGGGAACCCTCACACGATGGAGGTAGCGAGGGGAATCATGAGCTCCTCCTATCGATTGCTGGAAGTCCTCGAACCCACATCCATCATCCCTGCAAACAGAGTGCATGACAAACTATTTTAGAACAGAGTTTAGATAGCGAAGAACAGTCAAATCACTATGGAAAAATCAACACAAACAAATACTTACATGAATAAATACTGAGAAATATACATTCAACAGCGGGAAAACCCACAGCTCCACACCTAAAGACCACCACCTGAAACAAAACTCCAGATCTACAGGCCAAGCTAGCTAGCGTGAGGAGCAGGAAAACAGCAATAGGTGCCAAGGAGCGAAGGAGTAGAATGAAGCGTATCTTCGGCAAACGAGGTTGAGTAATCCTCCGGAAGAAGCCCAGCCATCGGATTGAAAAACTCGAATCCTCCACCGTTGATGTGTTGAGAGACCCAAGGTGTATAGCTGCAAAAGGACCATCTGCCCGTGCCACATTAACATGACAGAGCAGGAGTAAATGCCAACAACAAGTGTAAAGACCAAGAGTATTACGTAGCTGGAGTGTGCACTTGGGTGAGACTGTAATGGATTTAACGCAGAATAAATGTAGTTGACAACAATCAGGGAAAAAGGACTCCCTATCGCACGGACTCATGATGTGTTCCTTTACCATTACCTATAACTGCTAACATGAGGATAGATATTCCGAGAGTCTTATCAATGTTTCAATATGACACATGCCTTTCAAATATTATGCAATTATTACTATGGTGAAAACATATATTACCATGTTGAAAGATTTAATTTATTTATTTTTATGAGTTTCAATGTGTATGTTTAGAGTGAAAACAAGTGGTATCAAAGCCAAGGTTATCAAAACTGAGGCCTCTGGCAAATATTCTAAGCGAGAACAATCAGTTATCTTGTTCCTTTTGTTTCCGACCTGTTGTTTCCCACTAACTTGTTAAATTCAGGTATTCAGGACAGCAACAGATTATGAGTAGGACAAACAGTTTTCCATCCAGGAATGTCGCTGACCTAGGACCTGCAACATTTCCTGAAAATAATCCTCAAATATGGGTGCAGTTAGGGGAGGTGGTTCGCAATAAAATCTTACAATTTTGGAAATGGTTAAGGAATTGATGAATGAGATGGCCTGCCTACGGGAGGACAATGTAAGATTAACAATGGAATAGGAAAAAATTATGAAAAGCCTATCTGACAAGGAGAATCACCGCTAGCCGATCCCCAATCCTGAACAGGAACGAATGTCTGAAGAACAGGGTTATCACACATACCATGAAGGGACAGAAGGAGGGGAAGAGAATCGAGAGGAGAAGTCGGATAATGCCTCTGAGCATCCAACATCAAAAAGGAAACGAGTGGAAATACAAGGTGAATTTCGAAAGATTAAACCGTCACTCTTCAATGGAGAGCTGGAGGAGGCAGCTGAAGCCTGGCTTATTAACATGAATAAATATTTCCAACTGTATGAATATGATCACAACCTGAAAGCTCGACTGGCTATCTTCCAAATGCAATGGAAGGCCACTTTATGGTGGGAGGAGGTCAAGATTGTACGAGGGGTAAGTGAACAGAATATAACTTGGGAAAAGTTCCAAAAATATTTCAAGGAAAGATATTTGATTGAACGATTCTACGATGAGAAAGCAAAATAATTTCACGACCTGCGGTTGGGAAAACAAACAATGGATGAGTTTATCACCCGAATTACCTCTTTACTCCGATATGTACCTTACATACGAGAGGAAAAGGCTAAGTTACATTGGTTCGTCAGCAGTTTACCCTTGGCAATGAGAGAAAGAATTGAGTTTGATAACCCAAAAACGATGGATGAGGTTATACGAAAGGCCAGGATATGCTATCAGCAAAGCAAACAAAAGGGAGAAATTTTGGGAAAGAAGTGGGCTGACAAGAAAGGTAATAATATTTCTACGGGTAATAAGGGAAATTGTGGCAATGTTAGCAAAATATTTCCCAAAGGGAAAAACAACAAAAAGATGCATAAAAACCAGCTCAGATTTAAGCCACCCTCTGAAACCAGATTGAGCAATCTGGTAAAATTGACAACAAAGGAGCGAGGCCTCCAGTACAATGTTGGGGATGTGGAGGCCCACATTACATGAAAAATTGTCCTCATCGAAAGGGAACGGAACAAGTTTCATAGATCCACGAAGCATCTACGGTAGGTAACGTGGCCTGGAGTATACCTAAAATTAATGCCGCTCTCGAAGACCATCAGGTAGAATACCAGCCGACTATGGTGGAGTTTGAAGGTAATACTTTTTATCATACTGTATCTATTTAATTGATCCTGGAGCTACACTAATCTATGTTAGTCCTAAGGTTGTGGAACAATGTAAATTACAGACTGTCAAGTTTAAAAACCCTTGGCTAGTACAGCTGGTAGTAGTGGCAAAAAGATGTGTGTCGGCTAAGGTCAATAACTGCCCTTTGAAAATAGTTGGTTAGCCTTTGAAGGCAGATCTAAATATACCTCCCCTTGGATCGTATGACGTGTTGATAGGCATGGACTGGTTAAATGCTGGTCCATTATAAACTGTAAAACAAAAACTATCTGCTACAAGAATGAACTAGGAGAAAAGTAGGAGATGCAAGGTATCTGAGGCCGATACAGATTCAGCCAATAATCGCCTCCCAACTGGTGAAGTGTATCAGGAAAAAATGTCAAGTCTATGTTATTCAGGTTGGTTATACCAACTCAAAAGACAAGACTACCACCTTGGAAAGTATTCCAATGGTTCAAGAATTTGCAGATGTGTTCCTTGAGGAGATACCAGGACTGCCACCCAAGAGAGACATAGACTTCACTATTGAGTTGGTGCCAGGAGTAGCTCTAGTGTCCCGTGCTCCTTATCGTATGAGCATAACCAAACTGATAGAATTAAAAATGTAATTGCAAGAGTTGTTGGATAAAAATTACATTCACCCCAATGCGTCGCCCTAGGGAGCCCCCGTGTTGTTCGTTAAAAAGAAGGATGGAACCCTTCATATGTGCATGGACTATCGTCAACTAAATAAGTTGACAATCAAAAATAAGTACCCTTTACCCCGTATTGATGAACTTTTTGACCAAGTAAAAGGGTCAACCATATTTTCAAAAATTGATTTACAATTGGGATACCATCAGATCAAGATCAAGGAGGAGGATATAGCCAAAATTGCCTTTAGGACTCGCTATGGACATTACGAGTTCATGGTATTACCCTTTGGGTTAACCAACGCTCCCGCAACCTTTATGTGTTTAATGAACAACATATTTCATCAGTACTTAGACAAATTTGTGTTAATTTTTATCGACGATATACTGATATATTCCCGAAATATTGAGGAACACAAGGAACACCTCAAGTTGGTCTTGCAAACTCTCTGGGAACATCAATTGTACAGCAAATATAGCAAGTTTGATTTTTTTAAGGAACAAATTCAATACTTAGGACATATTATTACTAAAGATGGAATCGCGGTGGATCCCAAGAAGATAAGGACCATAATGGAATGGCCAGTACTGAAGGATGTAGCGGATATAAGATCCTTCATGGGATTAGCTGGCTACTATAGACGGTTTGTGGAAGGATTTTCGAGAGTGGTCTATCCTATCACCTCCCTGCAGAAGAAGGGGAAAACCTTTAAATGGACTACAAAATGCCAAAAAAAATTTGAGCAGCTCAAGCATCTGCTCACCACGGCGCCTATATTAAGTATAGAAAATCCAGGGAAGGACTATGTGGTGTGCACAAATGCAAGTAAGGAAGGGCTAGGAGGAGTATTAATGCAGGAAGGTAAGGTAATCACCTATGAGTCTAGGAAACTAAAGGAATACAAGAAGAAATATTCCGCTTACGACTTGGAGTTGGCAGCTGTCATTCACGCTTTAAAAATGTGGCGTCACTATCTAATGGGTAAAAAGTTTCTCTTGATGACAGACCATCACAGCTTGACTAGTTACTTCAATCAGCCTACCTTAAATGCTAGGCAGGCTTAGTGGGTAGATTTTCTAAGTGGATTTGATTTCAAGATTAAGCATCTGAAGGGAAAAGAGAACCGGGTGGCAGATGCGTTGAGTCGAAAGGTACATTGCCTCTACGAAATTTCTTGTAGCGAGGGGCAGACTACTTTCAATGAAATGATTAAAAAAGGAGTAGAACAAGATCAGAATTATCAGCAATTAGGACAGAAAATTCAAGATCCAACCAGTTACGAATATTGGCAAGGATATGCAATGGATGCTACCGGTATGCTAAGTTATAAAAAGAGACTATATGTACCCAACCAAAGTAACATTAAAAGTATGATTTTAGATGAATTCCATAAAAGTCCCTATGTAGGACACCTAAGGTACCAAAAGCTAATTACTACACTCCAGAAGGAGTACTTTTGGCTTGGCATGAAAAAGGATGTAGCAGAATATTTAACATGATGCCTGGAATGCCAACAAATCAAAACAAAGCATCAACACCCCGTTGGGTTACTACATCCACTACCAATTTCGGAGTGGAAGTGGGAGACCATTTCTCCAGATTTTGTAACAGGTTTACCCAAATCCAAATGAAATAATGATTCTATCATGGTGGTGGTAGAAAAATTAAGGAAATCACCCATTTTATACTAGTACAGTCCACTTTCAGAGTGGTGCAGATTGCCAATATTTTTATGCAAAACATTTCCAGGCTGCATGGGTTACTAAAAACTATAATTTCTGATCGGAATGTAAAGTTTACATCAGCCTTCTAGAGAACTTTGTTTGAGGGGTTAGGGACTCAATTAAATTTTAGTACCGCCTATCACCCTCAAACAGAAGGAAAAACAAAATGGCTGAATCAGGGTGTAGAAGATATGCTAAGATCTTATGTACTGCAACATCCATCTAAATGGGAAGACTATCTCCACTTGGTCGAATTTGCGTACAACAACGGCTATCATACCTCTTTACAGATGAGCCCGTTTGAAGTGTTGTATGGACGAAAGTGTCGCACACCCTGCAGTTGGGTAGGACCGGAAGATAAACTAACGTTGGGACCTGAAATGTTAAGAGAGATGGAATAAATGGTCAAGAAGGTACGAACCAACTTAAAGGCAGCCCAAGATAGGCAAAGTTTTTCCGATCGGAAGAGAAACTTTAGAGAATACCAAGTAGGAGATCATGTGTATGTGAGGATTAGAGAAAAAAGGAGTACATTACAATGGAGTGGGTGCACCAAGCTGGCACCCTGGTTTTGTGGACCATTTCAAATCTTAGCGAGAGTTGGGCCGATGGCATACTAGCTCGCCCTACCAAGTTATATTCGGGTCCACAATGTATTCCATGTGTTGGTTTTAAAAAGATACGTTTATGATCCTAAGCACATAGTCAGTTGGCATGACATAAAAGTAAGTAAGTATGTTAGGTAGGGCAATTAATTACGATGATAAAGGAAAAACTAACTTAAGTATTGTGTGATTCAGGTCAATCCAGAAGGAGAATTCTTGGCCGAGCTGCTGAATATACTCGATCAAAGAGAAGTAATGTTGCGGAAACGAGCCATCACCCAGGTTAAAGTGCAATGGCAGCATTTTGGGTTAGATGAGGCCACCTAGGAGGATGAACAACTTATGAAAGAAGCTTATCCAGGGTTATTTATGGTCGGACAACATCGGGACGATGTTTGATTTCAAGGGGGGAGATGTAATGTCCCCAGAAAAACTGTAAATACTTTTTATTCACCACAGTAAGAACAAACTGGATAATTATTGTTATTATTTGTTTGAGTTGAACAATATTATTAATTATTGAATATAGGAAATGATTTGAGTATTATCAGATTTTGTAACTTCTCATGGAAAGAAGTTGGAATAGGCAGTTGCCGGAAAAACCCTAACTACCTCCCCTAATTGTGTAATGCTCCAAAGAAAGGGGAGTGAGCGGAGGAAAAACCGTGCTGAAATGTCAGGCGGTAAGGGGGGGAAGTTGCTAAGTCTGGTGATGACCAAATAGCATAAGCACTGTGTGCGAAAAAAATTGCAAAAGACAGAGGTCTTGCAAGCAAGCTTGGGGGGAGATTTGGTCCTGAAGGACGAATCTCATGGTTGGGTGGATAAAAGGCAACAGATAATGAAGGTGATCTCTACCATTGGTGTTTTTCTTTCTTGGAAAAATTCACGTAAGTAGCACCCTCCTTGAACTAATCTGTTGAGCAAACTTGTTTATGTGTTTATATTTGTATATGGAAAGATAGAGCTGAAGCTATTAACTTCGAATGGATAGTTGGAAATGATAACAATAGTGTTACTTTGTTACAGACAAAACATGAAACGTAGGTTCTTTACTATACAGAACTAGAGTTATTACTCGTTTCTTGAAAGTATTTAGTGGTAAGGTTATTAACCAAATAGTACTGGTTAAAATTTTGATCTGGGAAATACCAATTGTGGAATTATTATCTTAATTGTGCTAGCTATTTTATTGCTAAACCAATTATTTATAGTGGAATTACTGTCTGCGTTGTGCTGGTTGAATTGCATAAAAATTAGGAACTAGAAAACAAAAAAAAGCGGGAAGAACAATATTAATCCAAAGAATTGATATAACATTTAACAAAGAATTTATGTGCATCTATACAAGTCGAATTGGGCTAGAAAAAATAAAAGGAAGAACTTTTAGACAAGACTAAAATCACCGTATAAACCTTTCCGTAACTCTAAGTCGAGATAAAACCCCATAGTGTTAAACACTGACAGGGTTAATTCCTGAGTTAGTTGGTTTAAGCATTACACAATACAAACGGAAGAAGGAAAGGAACATATACTCTATCTGTAGATGTAAACCCGACCTTACAACTAACTCAAAGCCACATAGTTGAAAAGGCCTAAAACGTTAAATAAGTGAAACCCCGCAATGATATATGCACAGTCCTTTAACCACATATAAATACTAGAGCTACCGAAGCAAAGAGGTGTTGATAGTTTTCTAACTAGGAAAAGACGAGCATAATCATTCATATAGTAATCAAAAACCTAAAATTATATTCCAGACAAATAGTAAAGAAACATATTCATAATCCAAGACAACCAGTAATGAACCATAAACTTATTCCAAGATAAATAGAAGTGAACCACATTCAAGTTCTAAGCTAATAGTAACAAAAAAGAGTACCAGAAAATCTTACATGGCCTCGACCCAATTTAGTGTAACAATACAATATTAATAATATCAGTCCAAAGGGCTGAGATACCCTCGCAGAACCAAAAACAAGAGGAAATTACCCCGGTGTGGCCTGAGGCTTAGGTCTGCAGGGAGCCCTCAGCTAGCTATGCAAAAACAAAAGTACTGCACTACTCTAGAACAACAGAAGTCTAACGCCTATAGAGAGATTTAACATGTAAATTAACAATATAGATTCTTTAGTTTTATAACTGGAGACAAAACATTTAGCAAAACTTCTGTGAACTGAGTTATGGAACGCTAGGCGGACTCAAATTTCCCATACATTCGAACTAGCACCAAGGCCACTAGAAGCTTACCCAGGAACTCTTGCGTGATAGAGACAGCGAGGGGAATCATGATCTCCTTCTCTCGATTGCTGGAAGTCCTTGGACCCACATCCATCATCCCTGCAAACAGAGTGCATGACAAACTATTTGAGAACAGAGTTTAGATAGCGAAGAACAGTCAAAACACTATGGAAAAATCAACACAAACAAATACTTACATGAATAAATACTGAGAAATATACATTCAAGAGAGGGAAAACCCACAGCTCCGCACCTAAAGACCATCACCCGAAACAAAACTCCAAATCTGCAGGCCAAGCTAGCCAGTGTGAGGACCAGGAAAGCAGCAACAGGTGCCAAGGAGCGAAGGAGCAGAATGAAGCATATCTCCGGCAAACGAGGTTGAGTAACCATCTGGAAGAAGCCCAACCATCGGATCGAAAGCCCGAATCCTCCACTATTGATGTGTTGAGAGACCCAAGGTGTATGGTTGCAGAAGGACTGCCTGCCCATGCCACGTTAACATGACAGAGCAGGAGTAAATGCCAACAACAAGTGTAAAGACCAAGAGTATTACGTAGTTGGAGTGTGCACTTGGGTGAGACTGTAATGGATTTAATGCAGAATAAATGTAGGTGACAACGATCAGGGAAAAAAGACTCCCTATCGCATAGACTCATGATGTGGTCTTTTACCATTACCTATAACCGCTAACATGAGGATAGATATTCCGAGAGTCTTATCAATGTTTCAATATGACACATACCTTTCAAATCTTATGTAATTATTGCTGTGGTGAAAACAGATATTACCATGTTGAAAGATTTAAATTTTTTATTTTATGAGTTTCAATGTGTATGTTTAGAGTTATGACAATAGTTATATTTACTTTGTTTTTATGTAATTTCAAGTAAAAATGTTTTAATTAATAACTATCATTAATAGTTTTATTAAATTTTATTTTATTATATTATTTAACTAAATCAAAATGGTTATAGAATAAGATAGGACAACATCTCTTTCATCTTACGTTGGAGAAAACCTTTATACACGATGAAAATTAATATATTTTCAAACAATTATATCATATAATTACATAATTTCTTAAAAAT
>APFE030791848.1:10934-21408 GCA_000404065.3 Pinus taeda
TTAACTTTTTATAACATGTAAAAATATATACATATTATAATGAAGTTGAAACAATATTATATTGAAGATGATAATATCATTAATATTAAACATCTTAAAGTATTTGAATTCAAGTTTTTGTGACCTATATTATGATTGTTGAGAGATTTTTCCGTAAAAATCACATAAATAAATTTTTAATTGTTTATTAATTAATGATAACTCTTTAGCCAAAACTAATTTAATTAATATAAACACGGAAAATGCATAAAACAAGAGACACATATATATGTGGTTCACCCAGTTTGGGCTACATCCACGGAGAAACAGTCAGTCCTTCTTTTATTATAATATCCAACAAACTGAAGAGATACAACCTATAGCAGATCTGCTGTAACTCCCTCTTTGCTCTCAATCTCCTTTCTCTTTCTCACTCACAATATAGATCTACCTAGACGCAATACAATTCCCTCATATATAGTGAGGGGTTGCCTTCTAGAACAAAAAAACCTAAATTAAACATAACTTCTACCATTAGATCATCTGCCTAATGAACGGCCCAGATTGACTAGAATTTACTAGACTTTTACAAGGCAATTTTACATCTATTTTTAGCTTTGGGGCGTTGCACCCAAACCCCTGCCGGGGGACCATTGGCCCCCGGACCCCCTAGCTAGGAGGGGATTAGCCCCCTCAGACCCCATCGGGGGACCGCTGGCCCTCAGACCCCCTAGTCGGGGGGGATTAGCCCCCCCAAACCCCTGCGGGGGGATAAGTCCCCCCCACACCCCCCGCGTGGAGGGGTGTACAGCCTTCCTGGGGTATACATCCGGCTGAAATCTTTGAATACAGAAGATAATCAGGCTCCACACCCAACAAGAAACCCTAGTGGTATATCGCCATCTCAGCAGTGATAAAGAGTGGACCCATTGCATCTACTTGTTTATACAACACTGTCACCTCCAAGTTCATACGAACCTGAGGTTGATAAAGTAAAGTTGGTAGCCCTAGGAGTTGCAGCATTCTTGCTGCAATACTTGTGCTCATCACTTTTTAGCACCGTTGCCGGAGAGTTGTCTGAGTAGATGTGATTTCTACCTGAGACAATCCTCCTCAAGATTAGAGAACACAATTCCTTCACATCTGCTCTACCTGAAATCTTGGATTACAGACTCCCAACTATCCTTATTCCTGTAGAGCCTCTATAGATGTGATTTCTACTTTCTTTCTTCCCTTATACTTAAAAAGTATTATATTCAATCTTCAACCAATTTAGTATTATTGAATCTCTACAATTTTTTAACATTGTTTTGCATTCTTCCATTAAATCCATTGACTTTTCTTTGCTAGCTATGTTTAAGCTTCAATAGATTCATTATTGGATCTCTCCCTTTCTTCGATGGTTTTCTACATTTTTTTTCATCCCTTAAAAAAAATCCCTTGTAGCATTTGTTCACATGTACTTCAGTTGTGTGGTGAGCACACGCTTTTTTTAAGACTTAAAAAGGAGAGATATTAAAAGTGAAAACTAATTGTGAAACTAATTTACATTAAGGAAAAAGAAGATTAAAAGTAAAAACTAAACTGAAATCAAATGTCAAATAAACCCCAAGTTTAGTTTTGTCTAGTATAACAAAACGTTTCGAGACATGGATCTGAGAATTAGGCTTTCTTTCCTAACATATATTTTTTGTAGTGCATTAAACCCAACGAATGATTTACTTATTTAGCGATTTCATACTCTCAATAGTATTAGCAATGGAAGAGCATATAAATAAGAGGGCAAGGCATGAGATGCTATTGCTACATAGCAATGGAAGAGCACATAAATAAGAAGGCGAGGTATGAGATGCTATTGCTAGAGATAGACATAACTTCTGTTGGGAGCTCACACTTTCCCCCATTTGAGCAGGTGATGGAGTCTCTCCAGCAAAAACAACCTCATCCTTAAGAAAAAGAGGAAGAGCCGACAAACAGAGTTTTGTCATCCATCGATTATTTCGAGAGCCTTCGAAGGTGAGAGTGGTGCGATGACAAAGACAATACAAAGCTTCCAAATATTTTTTGGGAATATAATTTGTGAGAATTTAACTTTGTATTTAACACTTTTTAGAAATTTTCTCATAGTCCTCAACATATTATTTATAGTTTATAACCACTGTTATCCTATTCCATTACGACTCTATGGAAAAATGTGACCACTTAGTGACGAGCCCATTGTCGATATGTGTCATAATAAAAAATCCCATTGTCGACATGTATTATAATCATCACAATAATTCATTGATAATCGAAGTGACTGATATGTGTTATAACAAAAATTTGTTGATAGTCGAAGAAATGTTAAGCCTTGTAAGCTTAGACATTGCATCTATCGCAGCAGGACAATATCCAAAACAAGGAGAACTCTTTCTACTAGGACGAGACGAAGTTTGGGATTTTGATGTTACAAATTGAAGAGGCGTGATTTATGAAAAGGTTGATTGATAAGTTCATCGGCCTTTGACCTTGTTATAGCTCTATTTTGGACTGGATATCTAATAATTGGGAAAATCTTGAACCCTTTGGTGATCTATACTATGGTAAAGGTTATTATACTTTTATTTTTTTTATGAAAAGGAAGATATGGATCTAATATATAGATTTAGGGATTATTTCATGGGCTCAAGGGGAATGTTTCTCACTTAATGAACTCTATATTTCAATCTCAAGATGATTTCTTATGTGCATGTATAGATGATATTGCCAAATCTTCCCCTCTTTTGCTAGGGTGATGGTATTTTTAGATTTGTTGGAGACAAATTGGGTTACTATATTACTTCTTCATAGGTCAAGGAATATAAATTCTCATGTGTGAGAATTAATGTTGAAACATATTTTGCAAAAATACTCCATAAGGCCATTGAACTTGACTTGAAGGGTTGGATTCATCTTCAAGCCTTCAATTATGAGTAAGTCCCTTTGAAGTGTAATTATTTCCATGAGTATGGTCACTTTGTGAAAAATTGTCCTAAGGCTCTAGTATTTGAGCTTCCTCCTATCCCAATGCCATACTATCAATCTAATAATGAGAAAGGAGCATTCCAACAAGTTTCAAGGGAAATTAAGAATAATTTGTCTAATAGATATCATCCTACCAATAGGTTTTAATTTCAATAGCCCTCTCACTCCACTAATGGATTTGGAGCTTTACAATCTCTAAGGGCTGAAAACAAGGCTAGAGAAGCCCAATCTTAGCCAACACACCATTTTGATAAGCTAACTCTAAATCAAATGCATTAAGAGACTATGGTTTCTTGTATGGAGAAAGAGGTTGTAACCTAGGAAAATGACAAAATCATTATTTTAGAAGAGAAGGGAGAAGAGGAAGAGAAAGTGTTTAATCCTTCCTCCTCTTCTCCTTCTTATTGTTATGTTCAAAAAATCAATCCATTTTTCTCTCCCCAAATAACTCAAAGTAAACTTATCTTAGGGATATAATAGGGGTCCACCTCACTTAAATATTTTTTCTATGGATTACTTTGAACCAACCATTTATAAAAATCTTCCCTTATACTAAAAAAGTATTATATCAAATATTCAACCAATTTAGTATTATTGAATCTCTACATTTTTTGAATATTTTTTTGCATTCTTCCATTAAATCCATTAATTTTTTTCCCTTGCTATGTTTAAGCTTCAATAGATTCATTATTGGATCTCCCCCTTTGTTCGATGGTTTTCTACATTTTTTTTCATCCCTTAAAAAAAAATCCCTTGTAGCATTTGCTCACATGTACTTCAGTTGTCTAGTGAGCACGCACATTTTTTAAGACTTAAAAAGGAGAGATATTAAAAGTGAAAACTAATTGTGAAACTAATTTACATTAAGGAAAAAGAAGATTAAAAGTAAAAGCTAAACTCAAATCAAATGTCAAATAAACCCCGAGTTTAGTTTTCTCCAGTATAACAAAATGTTTCGAGACATGGATCTGAGAATTAGGCTTTCTTTCCTAACATATATTTTGTGTAGTGCGTGAAACCCAACGAATGATTTACTTATTTAGCGATTTCCATTGTCAACAGTTTAGCAATGGAAGAGCACATAGATAAGAGGGCAAGGTATGAGATGCTATTGATACATAGCAATTGAAGAGAACATAAATAAGAAGGCAAGGTATGAGATGTTATTGCTAGAGCCAGACATAACTTCTACTGGGAGTTCACACTTTCCCCCATTTGAGCAGGTGATGGAGTCTCTCTAGGAAAAATAACCTCATCCTCAAGAAGAAGAGGAAGAGACGACAGAGAGAGTTTCATCATCCATCGATTATTTCAAGAGCTTGTGAAGGTAAGAGTGGTGCGATGACAAAGATGATACAAATCTTCCAAATATTTTTCAGGAATATAATTTGCAAGAATTTAACTTTGTATTTAAGAAATTTGCTTATAGTCCTAAACATATTATTCGTAGTTTATAAACACTGCTATATTTTTCCATTGTGACTCTATGGAAAAATGTCACCACTTAGTGATGAGCCCATTGTCGATTTGTGTCATAATAAAAAAGGCCATTGTCGATATGTGTTATAATTGTCACAATAATTCATTGATAGTCGAAGAAATGTCAAGCCTTGTAGGCCTAGATATTACATCTATTGCAGCAAGACAATATCCAAAACAAAGAGAACCCTTTCTACCATAACGAGATCAGGTTTGGGATTTTGATGTTACAAATTGCAGATGCATGATTTATGATAAGAATGACTGAGTATTCAAGTTTTTTGAATTGAAAGAGTACACAGAATTGTTTAGAATTCTTGATCCAAGTGACGATTGTTTAAAACCAAAGTTTAGCTTTGGAAGTCCAAAAAATAGGGACATGTTCATAATGATTAAAATTAAGAACAAAGATGAAAGGAAGTAAATTTTATTAATAATTTATTACAAAGCTACTCGACAATTTCGAAAAGAAATATCCATACCTGTCTCTCCATAACGTAGCATTGACTTCATGGACTTCTGTCACCCTGAGAGAATAGTTGTATGTTAAACCTACGTTAGTATTTACCTATTCCATTTTTTTAAGAAATCATACCCTCATATATATTCTTACCAGACGTTTACTATGTTCCTAGATTTTATGATTCTCTGTCCATTCTAATAATAAATCCATTTATATATTATATTCACATATAGACGTTCACTTTTTCACTTTCATATAGAATCCCTGGGCCATGGCAAGAAGTTGAGTTAAACATAATTTCTAAAACCATCTAATTTTCTATTTTGTATAAATAAGATTTCTTCTAACTAAGGTTGGGCTACTCTACTAGGACACTAAGCTCACCTCGCATCTACTCACCTGGGATCTTCTGGTGGGTTGGGCTACCCAGATCCGAGTAGGAAATAAGGTCGATTGGAACATAATTGAAAAAATATCATTATTTCACATTTTCCTTGTGTCACTCTTTTTAATGGGTTCGATGAAAATCCTAGCTCATCGGGGATATAAAAAGATTCTTGCTAAGAAATTATACTCTCAAGACTCGAACACAGCCAAACTTTCTCAGCTAACCATTTGACTTGAGTACATCTTAAATGAATTTTTTTTATTCATAAGTAATACTGATAAACAATTGTATTGATCAATTTAATTAAAAATATTATAAAATTAAAATAAAATATACATATATAAAGATGAGAGGGTGTAGAATAGACAATGATGGGTATATTGTTAAGGCACTTTGTGATGTGAAAGTTATGGAAACTCTATCGGTTGGTTGGTGTGTGTTGGCTTTATGATATAGGTGTTGTCCTTGGTGGCAACTCACTCAGATGAAAGATCAAAGTTCTGCAGGTTAACAACAAAGAAATGCATATCAGACTTCACAGAATGAAGAAAAAGAGGTATACGTAGGTTCACCTTGGCCAAGCCACGTATAAACGTGGGTTCACTGAACAAAAAGAGCATATACGTGCACACGCACCTTCACAAAAGGAAAAGCGCGTATATCTTGGAAAACTATATTTTTGGTCCTTGGAATTTGGTCCAAGTTATTTTGACCCATGGTATTGATCTAAGGTATTTGGCCCGTGGTATTGGTTCGAGGTTTTTGGTCCAAGGTATTGGCTTTTAAGTGTTTTTGATCCATGGTATTGAGAAAGGCCTAAGACTATATAAGGAGGAGAAGATCATTAGGCCAAGTGTTTGCAACTATCGAATATTTGAAAATTTGTGAGATCTATCATGCAAGTTATGGGTTTTTGATCTGGATTAAGGAAGAACCTATGTGGCCGATGAAGAATGATGGACCGGGCTCATAAGGCTTGAATGTTTTAGCTTTATGGGGTTTGATCTTGAAACATTCTAGATCTGAATTTTGACGCATGTTTTTTATTATGTAAATGTGACGATCTGGGTCTGAATGAAGTCTAAAATAGTTGTGATATTTTAAATTAGTATTTTCAGATCTATACACAGGTTGGCTTTGGCGAAACAGAGTATACACGCTGGTTTCGCATGTAAGAATATATGGAATTTGCAGACATGTACACAGGTTCCCTTTGGTAAAAGGGTGTATAAACGTTGGTTCAACTTATGGAAGTACCATATATCTTATGAAGTGTGAAGTTTAAAGTTTCAGTTGTTTCTGGTTGTTGTTGCATAGGTCTGGGTTATTCTCTGTGTTTTGATGACTGTATTCTAGTAACAGTATTTTGAATGATCAGATTGATTGACTGTAACTTGCTTCAATGATGGGTGGTCAGTGACTGTTTGATTCAGTTGTGATTGGTTTAGAGATTGTTGATTAGGTTTCAGAGATTGATGGTTGATTTTCAGAGATTTGTTGATACATATGTATTTGATGCTTTAATGTTGTTGATGGGTCCATTGTGAAAATTGGATGAAACGTGGTCTTTAGATTGTGGTGTTGTGATCCAAGTGTATTCAGTATGAAAATTTATGAAACGAGGTCTCTAGAAGAAGAGAGAAGGTTGTAGCATTCTATGGGCTCGCACCTACATACTAGTAAACAGATCGACTAGTACAAGAGCTAGGGAGTTGTAGCTCCCTTCCAGTAGAAGCTAGAGAACGAGAGAAGGTTGTAGCCTTCTGCAGGAAGAAGCTTGTGTACTGGTATGAGTCTGCACCAGTACAAGATTGTAAACAATCTTTCTTGCTATTAAAATAAGACAAAGATGAAAATAACAGGTCGTTTTTTCTGCATTGGGTTTCCACCTTAAATCTTGGTGTTCATGTGTGTTCCTTATTTGCTCTATTGTTACTGCAAATGTTTATATTTATATGTTTAAAGAAACACTGATGCACTAATTAAAGCTCAACATATGATGAATTAACTAGATCATAAATTTATTGGATATGCGCTAGTTGCCTTTAATTCAGTTGCGTGTACACGTGAGTTTCCTTCATTGAAGAAGCATATAGGAATTAGAGTATGAAATGAAAAAGTTAATTATTTGATAATACTTATTCACCCCACCTCTCAGTGTTATTTCCAAAAATTGGTATCAGAGCAGGTCCTTCAAAAGAATCTTTATTGCTTGAAGGGAGATCCATCATCATGAGTAATCAAGAAAGCACAAGATCCATTAGACCACCAATATTTAATGGGAGAAAATTTGTTTATTGGAAGATAAGAACCATTGCCTATCTGCAATCTCTTGGAGCATATGTTTGGGAAATCATGGAAGGAGGATATACAGTTCCATCAGCAATTCCTACAGATGTGGCAGGTAAAAAGCAATATGAAACCAATGCCAGGGCTGTCAATACTTTATTAGGAAGTTTGTCAGAACCAGAGTTTTTCAAAGTCATTCAGCTCAAATCATCTAAAGAAATCTGGGACAAAATCGTTCTGAGCTACAAAGGAGACTCTCAGGTAAATCGTGTTAAGCTTCAAAGTCTCAGAATTCAGTATGAAACTCTTAAGATGCATAGTGATGAAAGTATAGCTAGTTATTTCTTATGTGTAGATGAGGTTGTAAATTGTATGAATAAACTAGGAGAAGAAATAAAGGAAGTTACCTAGTTGAGAAAGTGTTGAGATCCTTGTCTGTCAAATTTGAATCCAAAGTGTCTGCCATAGAAGAAAAATAGGATCTGCAGAATATCACTCAGACATAACTTCACAGAATTCTAACTACCTTCGAAATGAGAAAAGGAGGACCATTAGATGTGAAGGAAGCCACATTTAAAGCTACAACAAAAGGAAAGGAAGAATACAATGATTCAAGATCTATCTCAGAAGAAGAAGATGAAGTAAATTTTGTCAAGATACTTCAACGAGGTTCTAGAAGATTTAGAGGTAAGTTAACTTTGAAATGTTTTTCTTGTGGAAGAGTCGGTCATTATGCTGCTAGATGTCCTTACAAAGGTAAATATGAAAAGGGAAAGGAATATGCAAAAGTGAAGAGAAAACAAGTTGAGAATAAAAGGAGTTACTATACTCATGATGATAGCAACGATTTATCTAATAGTGATGAAGATGAAACTGAACAAAATTACAGACTTCTCATGGCTTATGATAGCAATGACTTTTGGGATATTTTAGAAGAAGATTGTGATGATTTATCTAATAATGATGATCATAGAATTCTCATAGCCTATGATGATGATAATTTTTGGGATGCTTTAGAAGAGGAAGATCTTCATGAGGAAATATCTAAACTCAAAATCTGTTTAGAAGAAAAGAATGTAATCATAGATACCTTGACATATAAACTTGCTGAAAAGGAAAAACACAATGAAAATTTGCTCCAATGATGAATACTAATAATCACCAGGTCAATAGATACCAGAGTTGCAGGAACTACTTCAATGGGCAATGTTTTTCATGTCATAATTTTGGACACAAAGCTACTCAATGTGTTGCTTACAAAGCCATCATGATTAGAGAAGCACAAAATCAAAGGAATGGGATAGAGATCAAGAAAAGTTCCTATAACAACTTTTCTCTGCTTGAAAATGAAATAGAATGCTCAATCTGTAACAACTTTGGTCATAAAGAATCTGAATGCAGGAGCAAGTTTCGAGGAACATCACTAAGGGCACAGACACCATCAAATCCCAAGATATGGAAAAGAAAAGGATCTCAAACAGAAAGATGTGGTATACCTTTATATGCATAAGGACAAGAAAATCAGTGGTACATCGATAATGGATGCTCAAAACACATGACAGGGGATAAAGAAAAACTTCATTCATATAATGCCTTAGAAAAGGAAAAGGGTGTCACATTTGGAAATGATACCCCTACTGTCATAAAAGGTAAGGGCTTTGTTTTCTTCAAAGAAAAGGTTAAAGCTGGAAATGTTATGTATGTAGACAGTTTAAAGCACAACCTATTGAGTGTTAGTCAAATGTGATCAAGGAAATGAAGTAGTGTTTCGATCAAACGAATGTGTTGTTCATGAGCTTGATACAGGAAAGTCCGTGATCAAAGTTACAAGGACTCCGAACAACTTATACATACTCAAGGGAGGACAACAAAAATTCTATCTAAGTAAAAATGCTGAAAATTGGTTGTGGCATAGAAGATTGGGACATCTAAGCTTTTCTCAAATAAGAAAAGCATGCAGATTCAAGGTCGTTCGCGATCTTCCAGATGTCAACATTCCTGAAAATACAATATGCAAACCATGTCAAATCGGTAAGAAAACGAGAGCTCACTTCATTGAAAAGGAAGGGTCAGCTAGTAAGCCTCTTGAACTTGTCCATATTGATTTATGTGGACCATCAAGGAAAAAGTCACCTCATGGAGAAGAATACTTTATTTTGTTCATTGATGATTTTTCCAGAATGTGTTGGACATGTCTTCTAAGGCATAAAGATGAAGCTTTTGAAAAATTCAAAGCCTTTAAAGCCATGGTTGAAAATCAATCAGATCGAAAAATCAAATGCCTCAAATCTGATTAAGGAGGGGAATTTACATCAAATGAATTCATTGACTTTTGTGAACAGCATGGAATAAAAAGACAATTCTCCACCGCAGGGACTCCTCAGCAAAATGGTGTGGTAGAAAGAATGAATAGAACAATTCAACAAATGACTCAAGCTATGCTAGATGAATCTGGAACACCTACAACCTTTTGGAAGCATCATACGCTGCCATAACTATTCTCAACCATGCAAATGTTCAAGTAAATAGCACTCAAACTTCTCATGAACTTTGGTATGGTAAGACTCCTACTGTTAAATACTTTAGAGTTTTTGGAAGCAAATGATATGTCAAAAGGACCGATGAAAATCCTGGTAAGTTTCAACCCAGAGTAGATGAAGGTATTCTTCTTGGTTACTCTCCCTGTAGTAAAGGATATAGATGTTATAATAAAGACTTGGGAAAATTATTGAAAGAATTGATGTTGTAGTTGATGAAGCATGCAAAAATCCAAAACAAACATAAATAGAAGATTATCAAAATGAAGAAGATAGGGAGTAATTTCCCATATCAAATCATGATGATATTGAGGAAGAAACCAATGAAGCACCAGA
>APFE030791850.1:0-32152 GCA_000404065.3 Pinus taeda
ATCATCATCCAAGTTATCATTACTTGATCATCATTATTATCATTTTCATCTAGGTCATCATAAACATTAATAATGGCATGAATTAAGATGACGATGTCATTGATCATGATGTCCATGATGAAGATGACAACAATGATGATGGAAATTGCATTAATGATTATGATGGGGATGATGAAAATGATAATGAAAACGATAATGGTAGTGATGATAATGATCATCATCTACCAAAAATAGAGTTTTTATTTCTCATGCATATATCATATGTATCCTAAACAGCCATTTTCGAACACTTGTCACATTTTTTTGGGTTGATGATATTTATTATGACGCTGATAATTATGAACAATTGATGATAATGTTGATAATGATGATGATGATTATGATGAAGATGGTGACAATGGTATGAATGGTGATTATGATGATAATGATAATGATGAAAATAATAATAAAAATGATGGCAGTGTTGTTGATTATAATGAAGATGATGTCAATGATTATGATGATTCCAATGACCTCACAATCTTATGGATTCATGGAATTACTAGTTTCAAGACCATATTTTGCATACATATTACGACCAATTTTCATGTACCTTAATTTACGCAAAAAGAAATTATATTTTTTTTGTAATACAGTAGACTATAATCACTCTCCAGTTGGGGAATACATGGCTTATTTCTTGTCTTTTCCTACTCCCCCTCACATTTCATGGTCCTCAACATCCCTTTCTAACAAGTTTTCCTTTTTCTTCATGCTACCAAATATAAATCTCCTCTTCTTCGAAGAAAGGTGATTCTCCATTTGACTTTTCGATGTTTAACAAAAGCACCTTAGCTTATTTATGCTAAGCATATATGGTTTAATAGCATAATTATTCTATATGACTCCTTTTTATCTCATATATTTGTTGGACATATATCATATGATATAACGCATGTAATTATAGCACCCTTCCGACGTTATACACATGATTAAGATGGCACATCACCCATTTACCTTGGGTCATGGTTTTCATGGAACAAATGCACACATAAATTACGGGTGGAATTTATACTATGATATGTTACTATGTTTTGATTTCAATTCTTAATATATTATTGAAAATCAATCCTCTGGGATTGGGAAAATATGGTGTAAATATGTAAATACAAAATAAGAAAAAGAAGAGACCTTGGAATGTGAATTTCAAGGGTCTCTCTCCTATGTGTATATATTAATGTTCTTCTTAATATAAAATTTAAATATTCCAGAGTCAGCATATACCTAGCTTAAAATGGTATTAGATCATAGATGTGCAAGTGATGAGCCTCAGTATTGTAGCAAGAATGTTGTAACTCCTAGGACTACCAACTGTACTTTATCAACCAGGCGTTTCATACAAACTTGGAGGTGACAATGCTATATACACAATGATGCATCATTCTACTAATGACACTTCTCAAATAGGGGCACTTGACAATTAGGGTTCCATAACATTCCTCCATTGGAATAAAGGGAGTCTGACTACTGACAATGGAATGTAAGACTAGTTCTAGTGTACGAAAAGTAAATGCTTGTCAATTCAAGAAATGAAAGCTGCTAACTTGTGAATGCTATGATATGACATAAATCATCTATCTATGAGATGACACAAATTTCTTGTAGGAAGGAAACTATGTTAACCTTTCACTTGATCATCTAACTACCAAAACTGCTTGAAAAGAGGAATTTATTCTATCAGTTAAAAATCCAAACATGCATGCATTTAATTATCTACTTCACACTTGCAGAATAGATAAAAGTACTAATTGCTAAATTTAGAAATATAAAATTTTATGATATCTGATCTTACAGGAGGGAAAGGAATGAAAAGGCCGGTCTAGGTGGCACTTATGGTCATTGAGTCCAAGCTGAGGGGTGAACCTACTCCTATGCTAGGCTATACTACCATTTCAGGTCAAGATGGGGTCAAAACAAGCAGCTACAAGTTTTGCTACAAGAAACTACTACAACATGTCCTGAAATAATACAGGATATCCTATACTACTACAAGAAGTTGGGTGAGAGGTTTTAAAGGACAATAATGGTCATATGTGATGAGGCTCATCAATAGGTAAATTATATGTGTCTTAATGCCACTCTCCATCTTATTAAAATCAGTTCTTCTCACATTTCTTTATATATTTTATTATATTTTTCTTAGATATCATTTTGGGATTCAACTGCGTTAAGTAAGTCATTCACGTATGACCATTTCAATGAGAGGTAGTCATAACTGACTCATTTCTCATGATTTTGAATATTTCACTTAGCACTCATTGCATCGGGTGATGCTCACAGGGGTGAAGAAGTGGGATTGAAACTAGTGAAGTGTGGAGAGCGAATCACATAGCATCAATCATCACTTCCAGGGCTTGCACCTGGTAACCAGGACTTCCCAGGAGGTCACCCATCCCAAATCTCCTCTGACTCAAGTGCATTGAAATGTGGATTTTTTCCCCACAATCAAGCCCACTTAGCTTGCTAACAAATTTGCAAAACCTTAGCAAGTATTGTGCCTCATGAATCATTCAAGTAGAGATCCCTTGAATCTTTTTGAATTTAAGTATGGGGATTTACGCAGTGCATTATATTAGATATCATTTTTGGATTCAACTGTGTTAAGTAAGTCATTCACGTATGACCATTTCCTTGAGAGGTAGTCGTAACTGACTAATTTCTCATGATTTTTGAATAGTTCACTTAGCACTCATTGCATCAGGTGATGCTCACAGGGGTGAAGAAGTGGGATTGAAACTAGTGAAATGTGGAGAACGAATCACATAGCATCAATCATCACTTCCGGGGCTTGCACCGGTAACCAGGACTTCCCAGGAGGTCACCCATCCCAGAACTCCTCTGGCTCAAGCGCGCTTAACTGTGGAGTTTTTCCCACAATCAAGCCCACTTAGCTTGCTACCCCATTTGCAAAACCTTAGCAAGTATTGTGCCTCATGAATCATTCAAGTAGAGATCCCTCGACTCTTTTTGAATTTAAGTATGGGGGTTTACGCAGCGCATTATATTAGATATCATTTTGGGATTTAACTGCATTAAGTAAGTCATTCACGTATGACCATTTCCATGAGAGGTAGTCATAACTGACTAATTTCTCATGATTTTTGAATAGTTCACTTAGCACTCTTTGCATCGGGTGATGCTCACAGGGGTGAAGAAGTGGGATTGAAACTAGTGAAATGCTCACTCGATGCAATGAGTGCTAAGTGAACTATTAAAAAATCATGAGAAATTAGTTAGCTACGACTACCTCTCATGGAAATGGTCATACCTGAACGATTTATCTAACGCAGTTGAATCCCAAAATGATATTTAATAACTATCATTTAGTTGTAATGAAAAACAAAACAAAATAAAAATAAATGAAAATATTTTACATGCCCGTGAAATTTATGGAGAATGGAGTCGATCTCGTGCCTCATACAATAGGCTAACCACAGCGTTGTATTGATTATTGCTTTCCAAGATTATTCTTGTAGTTCTAGTGCCCAATTTCTTCTTTCTTCAGTTCTCTCCCGGTTCCCATTTTTCGGAATGGTTATCCTTGGCCGCGCGCAACTTGGAAGCAATTATAAACAACAAAACCTTGCAGCAGGACACCTAGAAAGTGAACTAGAAGTAGTCGAATCCTATTAGGGAACAACAGAATATATTCAGTCGGTGATGGGAAGACTTCATTTTTTGACCGTGGGCTCAACGCTGGTTTTGGATTTTGGTTAAATGGTTGTGGTGAAATTGGTATTTTTTTGTTAATTAAAACGTTTTAGTGAATAATTTATACGTTTGATTGATTTTTTATTATCTAAGATGTGTGAGGAATAATTGACGAATTTGTATTATTTATAAAATAGTTATGTAAACCATAATAATGATATAGTAGTTTATTTAGAAATTTTTTGGCGAAATCACATAATTGATCATTTGTCGACGCGTTTCGAACCAACTAGTGTGGTTCATCATCAGGACAAGTTGAAGATACAGATCTCTGCTTGGACTATTTAACTCGCTATACTGGTTTTGTATCTTCAACTTGTCCTGACGATGAACCACACTAGTTGGTTCGAAACACGTCGACAAATGATCAATTATGTGATTTCGCCAAAAAGTTTCTAAACAAACATTATGGATCACAGAAGTCTAAATTCCTTGATATAGTAGTTATTAATTTTTCGAAATAAATTAAAAAAACAAAAAAGTCTACTGAAACTTATTATTCAATTTGTATTATTTATGAAATAGTTATATCTGATATAATTAGTATAGATCTATCTTTACTCTGGATTTGCCAAGCACCGAAAAGGATCAAATAATTTTTCACTCTATGCTAGTTTGTATATTAAGATATTTGATGCCTATGGCTTAGTAGATCCACATTAAAGATGGATTTACGCTGGTTTAATTCCCACTTTAAATGGGCTACATTCCCTGTGAATACCATTGGTCAATACCATTGGTTCTCAATAATACCATCTGTAAATACCATTTCCCATCTTTATTTTTATTAATATTAATATTAGGGTTAATAATGTTTTTTTGGCATGGTATTCATAATAATTTGGCCCATGGTATTTGGTCCATAGGCTTCACCTAAATTGAACCTCATTTTTTAGTGTTCTTAAATATAAAGTGAATTATGGAGTAAATAAAAAAAATGTTTTATATATTTACCATACTTCTCGTTTATTTATAATTTTATTAATCTACCATACCTCTTTTATAAATATGGCATTTGGCACATGGTATTTCGCCCATGATATTAAAATGATATACTTCACCTAAATAAAACTTCTTTTTTAGTCTTCGTAAATATAAAAAGGTCTATGGATTAAACATAAAAAAGAGGGTTTATTTATTTACCATACCTCTAGTTCATTTATATTTTTATTTACTTACCATACTTTTGGTGTAAGCATAAAAAAAAATGATTTATCTATTTACCATACTTCTAGTTTATTTATATTTATATTTATTTACCATACCTATTTATTTTTTTAGTGTTCATAGACTTGTTTATATTTTAAATTTATATTGTTTTTGTACGTAAATAATAATAATAATAATAATATAGATTGATTTCTAAATAAGGCTTCACATTAAAGTTAAAATATTTAATGTTAAACATTATAGTGTTAAATGTTACATTTACATTTATATTTATATTTACTTTTATTTTTACATTTAAGTTTACAAGTTTATATGAAAGGGCCTTGGAATAATAATATAGTTTTTAGAAATTATAAACTCTCAAAAAAATCTGCAAAAAAAATTATTTCACATTTAGAAAACTCTTTATACAAATTTGAAATTTATGTTTTATGACAAAATTAAATAAAAAACCCAAAACTCGAATTATACAAATTTGAAATTTATATTTTATAACAGAGTTAATTTTTTTTTCCAAAATCCTGAAAATTCAGTTTAGGCTGTAGAGTTCCTCTCGTCACAGTAACATAGTCTTTAGAAATTACATATTCTCTCAAAAAAATCAAAATTTATATCACATTTAAGAAACTCAAATTGAATTGTATGCTTATGAGACTGTAAACTAACTGTAAATAAATACATTGTTAAGACACTCTTTGCGATAGGTTACTGGTTGAAATCCCATGAATGCTTATCTAACCAAAAAAAAATGGAATTATATAAGAGTGAAAATTATGTTTTATGACTTAATTAAAGAAAAACCCAAAACGCAGAAAATTCAGTCTACGGCTGAGCTTTAACGATTCCTCTGGTCAACAATGCGTTCCGCAGAAATTGTTTCAGAATCATATCGTGTTGCTGATTCGTCATCACGTGGTCCTACAGTAACCTCCATGGGAGACACAGAAGCTGCTCGCCAT
This sequence comes from Pinus taeda, assembly GCA_000404065.3. Classification (NCBI taxonomy): domain Eukaryota; kingdom Viridiplantae; phylum Streptophyta; class Pinopsida; order Pinales; family Pinaceae; genus Pinus; species Pinus taeda. The sequence continues at coordinate 5,880 of APFE030791850.1, forward strand.
ATTCTGTTTTAAAAAGTAGAAGTCCGACCCTCCTAATTCATGGCCAATTACATCGGTAAAAGCTGTACAATGTCCAGAAAAGAGTTCGACAAGAAATCAGATAACGTAATACAAAATCCAGGAGGCCGTCGATAAAAGGACAGCACGAGTATGACGCCTTTCCTTCCCTATATTAAAATTTTGGAAGAGTCTGGAGGTTGAAGCAATTGGATGCCATAAGCTCATCATATTAATTTAATGGCTGTTGAGGAAGGCGAGCAGGAATATGACGTCATTCCCTCAGCGATATTAAAAATTTGGGACTGTTGAGCGGAATGCATGGTGGAGTAAAACGACGTTTCTTAACGCTTTGTTAGGATGGCGTGCCCAAACCGTAGGTCACTGTTCATGACCGATATTGCGGGTCATTTTCATTTGATTTACCTAAAATTTGATTGTAGTATTGTATATATAGCTTAACTTTTACTTGTATTTATTAGGGATAAATATATAGAATTACAAAATAAATAAAAATAATTATAATTTTTGATATTGTTTAAATACATTTTTGATTGTTATAAATGGATTAGAGTCTTAAAAAATTAGGCACTTTAATTATGTAGATTAAATAATTTAAACTTAAATTTTTAAATTTTGATTAAAAAATGTCTTGAAAAATATTATTTTGTCCTTTAAGTTAGATTACACCATAATAATAATCATTTATTAATTAAATAATAATACTATTAATTATATTAATATTAAAGTCAATTAAATAATATTTAATATCTAATTATATTAATAATATTAATTAAGTAATCTATTAATTATTAAATAATAATTAATTAAATAATTAAATGATTCATTCATTCATTAATAAATTAATTAATAATTAATAAACTAACTCTTAGACAATGTAATAAATTAAATTAATCAATGATTGACCATAGTTTAACATGATTGATATTATAAATTCAAGGGAATAATAAATGCAAGGGATTGATATTATAAATTCAAGGGATTAATATTAAAACCCCAAGGATTATGAAACCAAGAGAATAATATTAAACCCAAAGGACTAATATTATAAACCCAAGATATATAAAGTGTAAGATAAATATTATAAACACTAAAATAAACATGGTTGACTATGGTTAAGACAATCTTTGGACTATGGTTGAGCATGCTCAACCATGGTTGATTTTCATATCAACACAATCTTTGTGACAACCCTAAGTTGTTGCCCATCCATGATTGAACAACCATGGATGACGAGGTTTGATTTTATAAAATATGGTTGACCATGGTTGACCACAATTGACCATTGTTGCCCATCCATGATTGACCAACCATGGATGACGAGGTTTGATTTTATAAAATATGGTTGACCATGGTTGACCACAATTGACCATGGATGAGCATGGTTGACGATGATTTTCATTTCATATTAATACAACCTTTGCCATAATGCGACATTGGACCATGGTTCATTTTGAGACAATATTTGTCACAATGCAAAGTTGGACAATGGTTGATCATGATTAACTGTGAAATACCACCATTGATTTTATAAAATATGGTTGACAATGGTTGACCATGATTGATATTATAAAACCAAGAGAATATCAAACACAAGGACTTAATACTAAAACTCTAAGGGATTATGAACCCAACGGAACAATATCAAACACAAGGGACTAATATTATAAAGCCAAGGTATATAAAATCTAATATAAATATTAAAAACACTAAAGTAAAAATGGTTTACCATGGTTGATTTTTATATCAAGACAATCTTTTTCACAATGTTATTTTTGACCATAAATAACTATAATTAATTTTATAAAATATGTTTGGCCTTGATTAAATTTATAAAGCATAATTGATCATGACTACTATCGATTCCCATATTAAAACAAACATTATAACAATGCAATATTACATCATACTATAACAATGCAATATTACATCATACTTGACTATGATAATTTAACGGAATGCATGGTGGAGTAAAACGCCGTTTCTTAACCTTTAACCGTTTGCTAGGCTGGCGTACCGAAACTGTATGGACCATAAATCACTGTGCATGACTGACCTTGCCGACCACTTTCATTTGATTTACCTAAAAATTTATTGAACTACATGTGTTGTATTATGTTATAATTATTTGATATTTAAATTTATTTGTTATGTTTCAATTGTGGGTTTCATTGGTTGAGACTCTTGACCGAATAAAATCATATTGTAAAAAATATAAATGCAAACTTATTTTTATCTAAATTAAATTTTGCTAACGCAAAAAAGTCCACATACAATGCCTCTCTTGTTTCTTCCTCCTGCTCGATTGAATCCTGCTCGATTGAATTGGTACTCTTCTCACTGGAGATAACCAGGGGCGTATGCACAAGTGCAAGCTTTCTTAATTCTTCCCATTCCAATCTCATCGAATTAGTACCACTATCATCTGATAAATCCAATGCCTCTCTTGTTTCTTCCTCCTGCTCGATTGAATTGGTACTCTTCTCACACAGGAGAGAACCAGGGGCGTATGCACAAGTGTAAGCTTTCTTAATTCTTCCCATTCCAAAGCGGATTCTGAGGTTTGTCTCGCGTTTGCGTTCGTCTGGAGCGTCATCTAGATTGTCCAACAACCAGCCCCACGCGTTTTGTCAGAACCTTGCATCTCAATCCAGCAAAAAATTATTATTAGAAATTCTAATGTTGTGCTGGCGGTGCAAGGAGGATATTGATATCTATCGGGCCATTCATAATAGTGACATCGAGCGACGATCTCCTGAATTGTCTTCCCTCAAACACAGGAAACTTACACAGGCAGGAAACACAAGTCGGATATGAAGGACCATTGACAAGTTTGTTTGCGCAGACAAGAGGGAAAGAGAGAAATTAGGATTTTAACTAACTGTTTAAGGCTCATGAGAGAGTTCGCTGTGTATTGATTATTTTATGATGTCAGTTTTCATTTAACTAACGAGTTTATCTTTCTCAATTATGTGATCGACGTATGTTTCCCAAAACTGATTGTTTTGAAGTTATTCATTTGGTAATCGCGTAATTGTGTTATTGATGTATGTTTCCCAAAACTTATTGTTTTGAAGTTATCCATTTGTATTTTGGTTCCATAACTGGATTGCGCTGTTTCTTAATTTTGGGTGCGCTCTTGTGAATTCTTGGGTAGTCATGTGTGTGAATGAGATACGTTTAAAGAACTAATTACTCTGAGGTAGAAATGCTTACATTTCGTCTAAATTTCGTCGTTCCATTCCTCCCGGGATGTGGTTAATGAATCTATGCTACGATGCGCAACTTTGCGTTCTTGGCTGGATGGGCGAGCATTTTCTAATACCGAAATGGAGAAATCCTGTGTACAAAAAGGTATTCACCAATCAATTCCGCCTAATTTGTTGACTTTCATAGTTTTTTTCGTTGATCTCAGATTCAGTTTTCATGACCCTTTATGCAATTGATCAATTTCATATATTTTCTTTATCAGAGAACCACCAATTTTGCATGATTAGCGCGGGAACTCGAAACTTTTTGTATTTTTTGAAAGCTACTGAAAAAGGGGGTTTTTTATTTATATTAGAACCAACATTGAAAAGAATTCCCGCCCCCCTTAAAGTATGGCTTCTCCCATTCATACTCATCAACAATCCTACCAGCAATTTGTTTTGCACCACACTTCTATGTTTTGGGCAAGGTTTTTGAGGGTGGATAATTTTTTCTGATTCTTTTTGGTCATGTACATCCTCACTAAGTATCTTGGGAGGTCTGTAATAGTTCCTTGCATCTAGTACTCACTAAATATGTTTTGTGATATTTGTACTAGTTAGTTGCAAATTTCTATTTGTCAAGGCTTAATTACTTATGATCTTAGGTGCTTACAACAGTGCGAAAGTTTATGGCACTCTCCAAATAATCATTCCTGAAAGGATCCAACAAAATGACTTGAGAGGAAGATGATAAAGGCACACTCTTATTGGAACTAGCCTAGAACTAGTGGAATTGGTTGGTCCCAATGGTTTTAGAGTTGTACTAGTCTAGTTTGGTGGTTCAAATTAGCTAAGGTTGGTCTTGTATTGAACTGACCTTAAAACAACAAACTGACTAGTTCTTTACTAAATTGACCAATTCTGAAGAATGTAGTGCAACATAGCTAATGACCACAAGATATTAACTTTTTAATAAAAAATACTTAAAAGGAAAAAAAAAAATCTTAACCCTACCGCCTTACAAAACCTAACCCTAGTAATTAATGGTAATATTTAATTTTAAAAGTTAAAGTAAAAGTTGACATTCTCCTTATTTTTCCTTTCTTTAAAGGAAATATAAGGATAATGTCAATTTTTTCTTAAATTTTTAATATTAACATTAATGATTTCAGGCTGAGAGTGGTTCCAATTTCATTCAATTTTGAGAAAGTCAAATTTGAGATCCCATTCAAAACTTAGTGGTGATTGTTTGAACCACTTCTTTGTAATGAGTCCTAGACTTTGACTTCCAATTTTTCATGTGCATTTATTGCATAATCGTATTCCTCGTGAGACTTTGTAGCAAAGGTTGATTGTTAATCCATTGGAAGCACTTGACCTAGCTTATGGAACGATAAACTACCGCTCCCAAGTTGCTCCTCAACATTGAAATTTTCTTTGGAACCACACATTCATTTTATCGATTAGATCATTTTTTCCACTCTGACAGTTCAACAACACTCTTGCCAACATATGCTTGACAATCCATCTCATCTTTACTGCTACCTTATAAAAACTCTTAAATCTTGTGTCTTGAATCTAAAAGAGGAAGAACCAGAAAGGGCCTTCTTGGCCCTCTTCTTAATCCACAATATGTTTATCTTCTCTCTTGTTCTTACACTCTAGTCTTCTCGCAGCTCCAGAATGGTGAATCGTAAACATAGTCTCATGATGTGCATTCAGGGAGGCATAATTCACCCTTACTTTGCATTAAATTACCCCCCAGCATTCCCTTTACCTTTACATGTAAGCATACATTTTCCTTTTGGAGGACTGTTAAGCTTCCCATCCCTATTTCACCTCCCTCTCCTACCCTCATGAGCGTGATAAGCTGAATTTAACAAATCCCATTGTATCTGAGATAAACAACCCATCCAACTGGGTAGATTGAGTTCAAACCCTTTTAGAAACTAAATCCATCCCACCACAATGATATGTCCCTCTCCAACAACATCATCGTGTTGGCTTCAAGATCTATCATTCCCATGATCACCATAAATTTCCCAGCGCTTCACTTACATCTTTGGTAACGTCATCATTCAGATCACTTATACTTTGTTGTATTGTTTCTTGTGTTATGATTTCCTTTAATTGAAATATCTCCCTAGTAGGCACAAGTAACCATATTCAAGTTCTTATTGAACTCTTGTGTTAACATACTTAATTTTCATTTTGACCTATTCGGTTTCAAATTCTAGTGTGGTTGGTTTACTGGTTGACTACTAGCATTCACCAAGTGGTTATTGATGATCATAGTTAGTTTAGAGTGAATGTTGGACTTTGCCTTGAAAACCAAGCCCCAAGAATATGCAATTATCATAGAACATTTCATAGCTCATAATTTTCTACAAAGGAATACACTATTTTCATTCATCAAGAAACGTTATATGAGAAAGAACCAAGTGGTTATGCTTGTCAACATTTTACCTACATTTCCTATCTATCGTTTTCTTATTGAATGGGAAAGCTAGGTTTGTGGGATTTTCAAATTAAATTTCCACGCTGGTGGTGTTCATCTCGCATTTTGGTCTCCTTCTAATATCTTGTTTGGTATGTGCAAAAGGATCATTTGTGCAACTTTTAGTGGTGCAATTTTTAAAGATATGCCAATTCTATATTGATTTAAGACATGCAATGTTCAATATCTACATGATACCTTTTCTTGACATTCCATTCATAAATTTGAAAGTTGTAACAAGTACAAATTTTAATAATTAATTACTATATCGATTATTACAAAATTGAAGACAAAGGAAGAATAATATATAATGTAGGTTTATGTGAATGGAAAATGTTAAGGCAAGGGAATAATTATATAATGATAGGTGGACCATAGGGGTTGGTTTCCTTACCATTGATGTATTCTATATAAGGAGGGAGAAGAAGGAGAAGATGGCATCACTTTTTCTTGTGTAATTGAGGACAAGGCTAAGAAGAGACACCATAGTAATGGATTTATGGCTCATGTGTGACTTATTTTTGAAATATCTGGAGCAATAAGGTCTATGGCTAGGTGAAGAGTAGAACTGGAAATATTTTTTGCAATAATCAATCTTGAGTGAATAGAATGTCATAACTACATAGACCTTTGCAAGAGTACTCTATTCTAGGTGACGATAGGGTACCTTGTTTCCTTATTGGAAGTAATTAAACTTTTATCACGGTATAATTTAATTATAAATATTTAGAATACTAGATGTTTAAAGTCAATTTTATAAAGGGTTATGGGATTCTTAATTTTTTTGCTCAAATTTTAAATATTGAGATAGAAATTTGTAACGAGAATATAATGACCTCAATTCCTTGTGAATGCTATAAGTGTCTACTATGTGTATTTCTTTCAAATTGAATAGAAATATGATCAAATTTGTTTTTGATAACGAAAAAACACACAAACATATTCTATTATATAAGATTTTTTGTTATTGTTAACAAAATTATCATCAACCATGGTTTATTTAGAAAATAACATATATTAAACTATATAATGAATTATTAAATTGATAACTATTTAATATGGGTTGAATTTTAGTGATGTTTCTATGGGTCATCTTATCATGTTGTGGACTATTTAGAAGTCACATTACTAGTAAGTAAAGTTTTCATGTCTCCTCATGTTTATACAAAATAAAGTAGAGAATGGATGGGAATATTTAATTCATGAGACTAAAAATGGGATCACAACTTATCTTAAGTTTACACACAATATATTGACAACGTATCCACGTGAGAAGTACTAAAGTAGATGGATTGGATCAGCAAAGCCTTTTCAATATATGAAAATATTAGGCTTCAAGAGTTCATGTGTTGGTAATGGATGCATTAAGGAGAGAAAATCAAATTAACTCAAACTACTATAATGGGATATTGATGGTTGGAGTTTAAGTTGTACCTATTATCGGAGACTCATCTTTAGTATCTCCTTCGTCTATATGTTCTCCTTAGGTGATGGAATTTTTTCACAAAACTATTTTGAGCGTTAACATTTGTTGATTGCATAGTCATTTTGTTTCATTAATAGAATTATATTTCTTGATAAAACAAGTAGCAAAAATCCTATTGTTGTTTTAGGATTCAAAGTAATTTTTCCTTCCCCTAATATTATTTTTTAACTTGAGGAGGTGGAGGATTTTTAGGATGGCATATTATGTTCTTCTAATCAATGTGAGTAGGCCTCGATGAAATGTAGGGCCTCAATCAACAAACCTGGTGAAAGAGATAGTTGTTTGGTAAAATCTATTGATATTGTTGTCAGGATCTCAGATGGCGCCTCACACCTAACCTAGTCACAGTAAAACAAATTAAACTTTGAAGTTCCAATTTAATTCTTCCCACTAAGTTCTTACCACAATCTTAAGGGACCTTGGTAAAATAAGTCTGGTGATGATTAGTCGTGACATTCTGGTACCATAGAGTACATAACTCCATATCAATAACTAACCTTTTGTATCTATGTGGATGATATTTTAGTTAAGGATGACATAATATCTTGGTGGAAATATGTTTTTATCCATATGACCATGGTGATAATATTTAACAAAATCCTCATGTCTCAGATGGCGCCTCCTACCTAACCTAGTCACACCTAACCTAGTCAGAGTAAAACAAATTAAACTTTGAAGTTCCACTTTAATTCTTTCCGCTAAGTTTTTGCCACAATCTTAAGGGACCTTGGTAAAATGAGTCCATTGATGATTATTCATGACATTATTGTGTAATAATACATGTACGTACCATAGAGTACATAACTCCATATCAATAACTAACCTTTTGTATCTATGTGGATGATATTTTGGTTATGGATGACATAGTATCTTGGTTGAAATATGTTTGGATCCCTATGACCATGATGATAATATTTAAAAAAATCCTCATGTCTATTCATCGATTTCATGTGTGATTAGTCGGGACCCAACATGCACACTTGTACCTAGGATATAAGATTATGTAATCCTTTCTTGGATGACTTGATTGTCAACATTGAAGGAAACATTTATACTTGACAGTCGTATTTTTGGATGCATTGCTTGGATGACTTCATTCTTAGTGTGAAGTGTAGTACTTGTACATCGGACCTTGGTTTATGGATCATCCCTTTATGGACACACTTCTTGGACTACTTCACTCTTAGGGTTGGGGGCAATGCCCATATGTACGAAGTTAGCTTATAGAGATACATCATAGATATAAATTTTGAGAGAAATATGTTTCAAAGGGGATGAAATAGTGGGATCCCCCCTAGTGACATAATGGGGTCCATAATGGTTAATAATATTATAAGTATGGTGGTCATTTAATGTAATGTATACAAAGTCTGTTATGTTAGTTATTATTAAATAATTCATTCTAGGCAGCTTTCATGCTATAAAATGTAATATGGCCTATTCATTAGCATAGGAACCAATAGTGGTTAAAAATTAGGTTTTATAAATGAATAATATTTGAGTCCTCCTTATTGGATTTTTTAAGTATAGTGATTGTATTTAAGCATTACATAATTGGGAGGTTCCCTTGAAGAGGAAAATGAACAAGAGTTTATACTTCCACAAAATGATTACCATCCCCTGTTAACTTACCTTGATGGTTTTGGATTCAATGAAGTAAAATGAATTTTTATCATATTCTTAGAGTCATTACCCCACAGTGAATTCACGCAGTGGAAAATTATGGAGAACCTTTCTAATCCTTACACCTATCTTTATCCCAGGAGTTGGATCTCATCAACGGTTCAGGACACAGATGTCCATCCGACTGTGAAGATTTTCTTGAGCTTGGTCATGGTAACTAGTCACCCTATCCATGCTGGTCGAGGTTCATTCACGCTATTTTATGTAGGTTTCGAGACAACTTATTCCTCGCAAGTTCCAACTGTTTGAAAAGGTAACCTTTGCACCCTTCCCTGCGAAATTTCACTGCCAGTTTCCATAATGACGATGTAAGGTTTGCTAACGAACCTTATATTGTTTCTGTGCTAAGTTTCTAGGTTTCATTTTTTTTTTTACTTGGGGTTTTGATATTGATATGAAACCAAACAAAATGGCATGGTTCTGGTTACTGTGGGCAATGGCTCTAGTAGAAAGATTCAAAATTAGGTATTCATTGTTTACCCTCACTCGGTTACCCAAGACTATGTTATGGCTCGGTATTATCTACAAAATTGACGGAATAGTTATGATATGTTACTTATGGTTCAAAAACCCTCTTTTTTTATGCTTTCAGTTTTGTGTAAGTGTTCCACCTCTCGTTTCGCTTATAGCCAACGAATTTCCATTAGTAATGTTCAAGGTTATATTATTGTGCATTTTCCAAGTATTTCATAGACTTATGGTGACATGAAGAGTTAGGGTTTTCTTTTCCTGTTTGCTTAAAGGTGCAAATGGTCGTAATGGCCACTTGAGCCTGAGAGGCTATTCTAGTTTTTGGTCTCTATTGACGCATATGTTAGACTTAGTTATTAATTTTGTGCCTGTAATGTAATTTCCTTAAGTTTCGCTCCTCAGCTAGTTAGTGTTTTAGCAGTAAAATTAACTTAGGTCAAAACTCTTTTTTTATATAGTTGTGCCGGACTTTGGTGTTATGGCTTCAACACCATTAGAGTGAATCTATATGGTTAATAGTACTACAATACTAATTGTCTAATGGTTAAAGTAGTTTCTATATTGTGAATGGTGCTACCACATCAATCATTAGAGGGTTTGAAACTAAGAATTTGATTGAATTCTTATTATTACTTGTTACTTCCTGCAATTGTCTTATTCTTTACAGTATCGTAGACTTGTTCCTCTTGAGTTTCTAGGTTTGACAGAATGTGAATTATATTTGTAATAGGTTATGATATAACTTAAGGATTCATGGAAAAATCAAGAAGAAGAGGAGAGAAACCTGTGCGTATGAGAGAGGGCAAAAATGTAGTTGTTGGAGAAATTCTTGATTAAGGCGGAGATGCCTTAAAATTGTAGTATGAGTTTATACATAATACAAATGTATTTTTGTGAATTTATGTCTGTATTTTTTGTTTTGAATGGTTTGCCAGAGATTTGGATTTTCTATAGCCATGTTGTGTTTTTCAAGTTGGCCGATGAGGTGGAGAACCAGCTTTGGACAATGATGTCCCCATCATTTAGGCGTTTAGAGCATTATCATTTTTTTTAGGTATTTTGTTTGTAGTTGTTAGGATTCCAATGCAGATTTAATACTCGGAATATTGGCCACAAGAAAGAGTAAGAAGCATCTTAAAGATTCTGTGTTGGACATCGCTAGCGTCGATAATGAAGGCAGGCAAATAGAGACTTTCGGGGCTCTGGTTGTCGACTTCGAAGGTGAGCCTAATGGCGATAGAGAAAATGCAGGCATCGAAGCTTCTGGAGACAGTGTTAGCTTGTTGCAGGCAATTATTGTAGAGGAAGTTGATTTTATTCATGAAACGAGACATCACGTATATACTAAATCTGGTTTGGTATAGCTGAGGAGGCAAGGTTAGCTGACAGAGTCCCTTACTGGTGATTGCATCAGAGCAAAGGGGCGAGGCAAGCAAAGAAGAGAGTTCGTCAATGAAGAACGGAAACGCCCAAGCCACGAGGTTGTTGGAAAAAGACAGAAGCGCACCGGCCAAAATCAAGTCAAATCCTTCATGGAAAAGGATATGGATGACAAAGTGGACATTTTTCACAAACAACGAGATAAGATTTTGTTGGATATAAATGATGATGAAGATGAATCACATGAAGAATTGGAGCAGCCAGTTTTTTATCTTAAGGGTGAGAGCAGTGAAGAGAATGAAGAGGGAACTGATGATGATGAACAACTTACACGTCTTGTTTCAATCAATAAGCAGTTTCCTGGCAAGAGATGTCTTTCATTATGGTTGGATCAGTGGGATGTGTTGCGCAATCATGTTGAGAAGACTGTGAGAAGTTTCAGATAGGCTTCGCGGGCCCATAACCCACAGGTCCCAAGATCGAGCGCGTAAAAATATTGAAAACGAAGAGACCCTAGAATTCGTTTTCATCATTCACTCCCTTGTCATTCCTTCTCTCTCTACCTCTCTCCATTTATGTTTTTCTTCTTCCTTCCCTCTCTTTCCCCTTCCAACTTAATCTCTCTCCTCTATCTTGAGTCCCATCTCTCCCTTTACCTCACATCTCCCTCTGTCTCCTTCTCCCCATAACTCACTCACTCTCTCTCTCTCTCTCTCCCCTCCATCTTTGTACCTCCCTCTCTCTCTCTTTCCTCTCTCCCTATATTTCTCCCCACCAATTCACTCTATTCCCTCCTCTCTTCTCTGTCTCTCTCTGTATCCATCTATCCCTTGTAACTCCCTCTTTCTCCACCTCTATCTCCCTATGTCTTTTTTCTTTCCTCCAGCTTCATCTCTCTCCCCTCCAACTTCATCTCTCTCCTCCCCTCACTTCTTCTCTTTCTTCCTACCTCTCCCTGCATTTTCCTCTCTCTATCTCCCCCCATCACTCTCTCACTCCCTCTCTCTATCTCTTACTCTCTGTCCTCCATCTTTGGCACTTTCTCCCTCCCGCTCTTCCCTTCACTTTTCTTGAGGTCATCATTTGGATCCTTAGCTAAGATAGATCTATGTTTGTTCTTACTAATATTTGTATTATATAAATTTCACATCTTTAAATATAAAAATATTCTCATTTTTTATTTTACTAAAACCTTAATTTAATTTATATGGGAATATTTTTAGTAGTCATGAGGATAAAGGGTTTATATATATCTCAAACTAATTATAACCCTTTTCCTATTACGTTCAATTAAAAAAATGTTATAAAATTAAATTAAAATAAAATAATTTTATTGTGAAAAAGTTATGGTTTTTGGGCAAAGTGTCATTGATAAATAATGGTATTGTAACAAAGCCTATTTACAAATTAATAAAATCCATGGTAAAATAAATATTTGGATTGTGAAATAAGATATGCTTTTCTGGCATGTCCTATTGATAAGCCATGGTATTAGCCCATGCTATTGTAACAAAGCCTATTCACAAGTTCATAATATCAATCACAAAGGGCGGGGGAATATCTATGATTAAGAATCATGTCATATTGTTATTAAATATTTTGGTTGTGAAATAAGTTATGTTCTTCTTGGCATGTGGTATTAGCCCATGATATTGTAACAAAGTCTATTTACAAGTTAATAATATCCATGGTAAAGTGGGGATGAATATCCATGGTTAAGACTATTTTCATATTGTTATAAATTATTTTGGTTGTGAAATAATTTATGTTTTTTAGCATGTGGTATTGAGAAGCCAAATTTTTACAAGGTAATAATGTCCAATGTAACGCAGGGGTGAATATACATGATAAAGAATCTTGTGAAATTGTTAATAAATATTTTGCTTGTAAAATAAGTTATAGTTTTTTGGCTTGAAGTATTGATAACCCATAATATTAAATTATGGTATTGTAACAAAACTTATTCACAAACTAATAACCAAATCAAAATATAATAAATTAAACTTTATTATTTTTTACTTTACATTTTTATTATTAATTAACAAAACATTTAAATTTTTACACCTACCATACAAATACACATACTGAAATATATTAAGAGTTATATCAAAAGAATATGTATACTGACAAAACTCAGAAGTAGTTTGTTTGGTATATCAGGTTTATATATTCTAAATCATATGTTGCATGGAAATTAGTGATCTAAGTTGAAGCGTTGGTTTCAATTTGCACAATAATCCCATATGTGCCTAGAGCTCTTTTTCTTTAAACTGACTGGAGTTTGAGCAAATTGTTCTCGGAAAAACGAAGTAAAGATGAGATGAATGGCGGGTTGATAAAGCTACGTAGATCTTCCGAGCATATATATTAGAAACACACTGGCTATAAGATGAGATGAATGGCGGGTTGATAAAGCTACGTAGATCTTCCGAGCATATATATTAGAAACACACTGGCCATAACCAGGATCGTGCAGTCGACACTGTACCTCCTACAATACGCTAACCACAGCGTCGTATTGGTTTTGCTCGGTCAGTTGTAAGAACATCGTAGAGAAGTTGCTTACCCCGAAGACCTTAACACGGTTTCTCCTCAGAAGCTTGCACGCTCCGCAAGGGCTTCGTCTGCTTTCCAAGTTTAATCTTCTAGTTCTAGCTAGTGCGTATTTCTTATTTAATTCTCTGGCCGGTCGGATTTTTCGGGAATGGATTTCCTTGGCCGTGGCCCTGCACAAGTCGGACGTAATTATAAACAACGAAAAGGTCCAGCAGAGACCTAAAAAGTAAATTGGAAGTAGTCAAATGGTAGGAGGATGAGCCACTTATAATCCGCATAGATTTATTTTAAATTTTGATCGAAAAATCAAATTTTTTTTCTAGTAATATTTTAACCATAAAAACTAATTTATATATATATATATATTATAATTATATATACATCATACAATTAAAAATGTTATTTATATAATATATTTTTAATTATATGTGATTTAGTTTTTTTAAATATTTTTATATAATTTATATTGGATTTTTTTATATACAATATTTAAATTTTATTTAACAAGTTATATTATATATATAATATATAAGAAGTTTTTATCACACATATGAAGTTTTATTTATTTTTTTTAAATATTTTTAAAAAGTATGTTTTAATTTATTTTTCTATTTAGAACATAATTTTTAGTTTTTATTTCTATTTAAGAGACAGACAAATTTACACATTCCCTTCATACTGGGTTGTTCAATGAACCTCTGGGCTGTCCAATGAGCCTCTGGGCTCAGTGGCTGATGAGGGGCCTTGATTTTTGAGATTGAGCTCAATGCTAGTTTGTGTGAAATTTGTATTTTTAAAAAAATATGAAATTTGTAATTTTTTGAAAAATAGTAATGACAAAATTGTGATTTATTGTTATTTAAAATATTTTTATTTTTTTAGTAAACCATTTGTTTCATCCTACTTGTAAAAGAAAAAACAAAGAATAAAACAGAATAATAAAAAAATTTAAAAATATAATTTTGTTAAAGAGCACACACCAGTATAATTTGATTTTGATTTCAAAAGAGAAAATATATTTACCCGAGAAATAAAGAGAGGCTGCTCAGTTTTAACGACTGTAAAAACAAGGTTTTCAGAACTAAATGGTGAAATACTCCAGTCACAGGAAAATCGATTTGAATAGAGGTTTTGACCATTTAATATGTCGAGAAAGCGAACCACTATAAACTACGTAATACATCTTTTGATTGGGCTATTTACAAAATATTTGCGCAGTCTTTTAATTCAGTGCGCAGTTTAGCTCTACACGAAATGATCATTCTACACACGCATTAATATTTCATATTTTTAATTGATGGATACTGACTGCTTCCGATTGGAATGATAATTTGTAAAAAATTTACTCGTTTCATATTGCTTTGTCCTTAAGGGAAATCTCCAAATGATATAGTTATGGATATTAAATAGAGTAACTGAGTGTAATGATCTCGGTAATTCATAAAATAATTCTTCTGTTATTATTCTTAGAGACAAAAATATTTGGACAAGGATTATTGTTTATTTTATATAATGAATTGGAAATGTTATTAATGCATAATTTGAGCATGAACTAAAAATTACATTCAGTAACTTTGCTTAAGGAAGTTATTCTTTTTCTCGACAATGTTTTAAAAAAACAGTTGTTAAGTCTGGTAGGGATCAGATAACATGGCACAGGGTGTGCACTAAAATTTGATGAAGACAGTGGTCTGGCAAATACGCTTGGGGGGAGACTTGACTCAATTAATAAGTCTCGTGGACGGGAGGATAGACAAGCAGGACGCAGTTTTCCCAAACCTGAAAGAGGTGCGAAAGTTGTGAAAGCGGAAACATAGGTAAGTATGACTGTGGATTCCTTCTTGTTCATAAAAATTTGTATCAGTAAGAAGTACCACATTAGTGGTACTAGGTATATAATTAAACTGTTATTAAAGAAAGAAAAAGACTTAGCAGTAGCCTGTATGAGAAACAGTTGAGGGTCCTGTTCAGTATTAATAATGGTGAAACCCCAATTAGACCTAGGGTAATTATAGGTGTCCGCTAGCCTCAGGTAACTCCTCAATGATTAGGAGGGAAACCTGGAGGGCAGTAAGCGATATCTGAAGAGGAGAAAATATCTATAAGGAGGTGACCACCGTGAAATGGGCCATAGTAAACTATAACTAGAGTAAAAATAATATTATAAATCTTTTTAGAGATAAGGTAAATAGATTGAGAGACCTGTGATAGAGAAGGAACAGGGCAAAAATCTACGCAACCAGGTACGACAGGAAAGGAAAAACTGTAGTAAAATTTCTTCTAGTTAAATAAATGCTAACAGGAAATTCAGGGTATAGCATTACAGATAAGTTAGGAGAATGTCCCCATAAGGCTGTAGAACTTCAATGAGATAAATATGGCTGAGCGTAAATATCTTAATAATTGCAAGAACCTGGATATATCATTATTCGGCGCATGCATACACAAGACATCTTTTCTTCAAGTATTAGATAGAACATTTAAAACCTGAAAGGCGACTTGTAATACTGAAAGAAGACCAAATAAATTAATGTGTACAGTCATGAAAGATACTCAAATGCCAAGTGAAGGAAATCCCAATAATGAAAAACCCTTAAAACAAAAACTATTCTCATATACTTTAATTCTGTGCATTATCATATATATATAAACATCGCCCAAAGCAAGTGCGCGCAAGTCTGTTAACAAATAATAGCCGTGCAACTAATTGAATGAAAGATTTTAACAAAAGGGCTATCTCTATGCCGAGACCCATAGGAGCGAATCCATAGAACTTCCTAAGGGTTCAAGACCCGGGCTCGGGATTTATTCATTTGCAGTGAAAATCAAGAGCTCAAAAGGAAATATCAATCAAACTTGTATTAACAAAAAAACTTTATACAAGAATGTGAAAACGGGTTAGAACCCGATGACAAGTCCTGTAACAAATATACCATCGATACTCATAAACAGTCGGTCAGTTTAACTGTTCAATTAGCCAACATTGAGTTATAATACATTCATTTACAATTCACCGGACGGGAGCTCGTAATAAACAAAAATTACACAGTAATCCAAACATCCGAGCTCTACGAGGATAGAAACCTCAATAAGGAAAACTTATAAATGATTCTCTCAGCTCAGAAATCAAATATGGCAATCTCCGAATACTATCATAGAAACCTGTCAATAAAACGAATAGGGTTAAGCCGTGGAATCAGCATGCCGTGGAACCAGAATCCTGTAATCATTGGCTAGGTGACACAAGGGTCGTTGGACTCACCTGGGTGGTTGTTATATAAGAACCCAGATAGCTACCCTTCCCCTGCAGCGCCGAATGATTCCAAACCTGCCAATACACAGAAAGACCAGTTAGTCTTTTCCTCGATTCTGTAAACTCATCTCAGAAATTCATAAGAAAACAAAGGAATAATGTGACCTGTGTTGAAATCGAAACCCTAGACTCGATATCGGGCGGAATGGATGAATAAATAAACCCCTGCACCAGCTTACCTCTGAACGGAAAAAGTAAACAAATAGTCCTCTATATCAGTTTACCTATGAACAAAAGGAATAGGTAAATAAATCTCTGCATCTGCTTGCTCTCAAAAAGAAAAGAGGCAAAAAACAAAACATAGTATACCTCTGTATAACTCACCCTGAACAGGCGGCAAGAACAAGTTATAGTATCGGTTCACCATCAAACAGTAGGGGCAAGTAGAACTCGGTAGCAATTCATCTGCAGAGGAATTACAACAGAACCATGACCAAGAGAACTCTCTGGAGGCGAACACGCAACAAATGAAGACTGAACCCTAAGGACGGAATCTTGTAAACCAGAGAAACGCTTACATCGTTTGATGGATAAGATTGAATTCACACCGTCAATCTCTTCCAAAATCCCGAGGTTCGATTTCCTTACAGGAAAGTTAAATGCCAACAGTAGTTCCCAGAAAATGCCAGCACAGAAAGAGTAAGTAGACCTCGAGGGAGATCCACCCGTCACGCCCTCGGTCAGTTGACATTAAAACTTTTGGGAAAAATCAAATAATTGGTGTACCGCCAAGTTTAACTTGGTACATAACCTCCGGATGCCAAATCAAGAGATAAACTTAACGCTGAATCCACCAAAAAATTACCTTATTATTATGGTATGTTATGTACACCGTGCCAGCTAATGTAAGCTAATGTAAATATTATTCAATTTTTTTTATTTACCATTGTTTCGGGTAAAAGGAGTTGTGACATATGGTATGAGAGCCCAGTTACAAAACTGAGCCCTCTGGGAAAAACAAAATATAATTAAAAAAAAAGAAAAAGAAAGATGAATAATAGTGGCATATAGAAACGTTATCAATGATAGAAATTATATATACATCTAACCATTTAATTGCTACTAGCATGCTAATGTTTCCTCATTGTTGTTATTTAACTTCATGATGAAGCATAGGACCAGAAAGTCCAGGGAACTGCAGTATGAGAAGGACAGATATTACATCTCGCAGATATGCAGTGGGACAAGGGGCACATGGTCCCGAAAACAACCCTGAGCTGTGGGTACAACTTGGGGAAGAAGCCAGAGTTACAAACCAAGCAATTTTGGAAATAGTGCAAGAGCTTAAGAATGAGATGGCTCGTTTACGAGAAGACAATGCACGATTAACAATGGAGCAGGAAAGAATTTTAAAAAGCTTGTCTAATAGACAGACACAGAGCAGCAGAGAATGTCAGAAGAACAGAACCATCATATACCCCCGGAGAGGTCAGAAGAACAAGAGGAACGTTCTGAGAACGCATTTGAACAACAAACTTCAAAGAGACAAAAGATGGAGTTGCAAGGAGAGTTCCGCAAGATTAAGCCACCACACTTTGATGGAGAACAGGAAGAAGCAGCAGAAGCATGGTTAATTAACATGAATACGTATTTTCAGTTGTACGAGTATGACCATAACCTTAAAGCACGGTTGGCTATTTTTCAATTGCAGGGAAAGGCCACTCTATGGTGGGAGGAAGTTAAGATAGTAAAGGGAGTGACTGAGCAAACAATTACCTAGGAAAATTTTCAAAGGTACTTTAAGGAGAGATATTTAACTGAACGTTTATACGATGAAAAGGCAAGATAATTCCATGATCTGCGGTTAGGACAACAGACTATGGATGAGTTTATTACCCGTTTCACCTCCTTGCTCCGTTATGTGCCATACATAAGAGAGGAAAAAAAAAGTGCAATGATTTGTTACCATTCTGCCACCGTATATGCGGGAGAGGATTGAATTTGATAATCGGAAGTCGATGGACGAAGCCATTCATAAAGCCAGGACCTGTTATCAACAAAGTAAACAAAAAGGGGAGACTGCTGGCAGGAAATGGAATGAGAAAAAGGGCTTTAAGTCAATTGGCCACAATAAAGGAAATCACAGTGGCAAGGGAAATGGCAAAGGACCAAATAACAGAAGTATACCCAGAACTGCATCCAAATTTAAGACAGCAAATGAATCGAGGATCAACGAACAACATGCAAGACTGGACAGTGAAGGAGCAGCCAGACCTCAGTTACAGTGCTGGGGTTGTGGGGGACCACACTATGTTAAAAATTGTCCACAACGGAAGGGAACGGAACAAATATCCCAAATCCATGAAGCCTCAACTGTTGGCAAAGTTGGACGTAGCATACCCAGAATTAACGCAGCTCTGGATGATCAACAGGCGGAATATCAACCAACCATGGTGGAATTTGAAGGTAAAATCTCAGACCTTACTATAGATATTTTAATTGACCCAGGGGCTACACTAAGTTATGTGAGTCCAAAGATAGTGGAACGTTGTAAATTACAGCATGTTAAATTCAAAAACCCATGGCTAGTACAACTAGCTACGGGAGCCAAGAGGCGAGTAACAACAAAAATTAATGATTGTTCTTTCACCATAGCTCGACAACCAGTAATGGTCGATCTGAATGTACTCCCTCTTGGTTCATACGATATTTTAATTGGTATGGATTGGTTGGAAAGACACTGGTCGTTAGTTGATTGTAAAACCAAGATTATTTATTATAAATATTAGCATGGAGCTAGAAAAGAAATGCAAGGAATTAAGCGACCAGTGCAGGTCCGACCAATAACCGCTACCCAACTAGCAAAATGTATCTGAAAGGGGTGCCAAATGTATGCTATTCAAGTGGGTTATGCAGATTTCAAGGACAAAACAACTACCTTAGATAATATTCCTATAATACGAGAATTTGTAGATGTATTTCTGGAGGAAATTCCCGAACTACCGCCAAAAAGGAATATAAACTTTACTATTGAGTTGATACCGGGCGCAGCTCTAGTGTCACGAGCACCTTACAGGATGAGTGTGCCCGAATTAACATAATTGAAAATGAAACTACAAGAATTACTAGATAAAAACTATATTCGACCTAGCGTGTCTCCTTCGAGAGCCCCAGTATTATTCGTCAAGAAAAAAGACGGAACCCTTCGAATGTGTATTCATTACCGTCAGTTAAATAAACTGACCATCAAAAACAAATATCCTTTACCGCGGATTGATGAATTGTTTGACCAGGTGAGAGGTGCAACTGTATTCTCTAAGATTGATTTGCGATCAAGCTACCACCAGATCCGAATTAAAGAAGAGGATATTGCTAAAACAGCCTTCAGAACAAGGTATGATCATTATGAATTTGTGGTACTTCCTTTCGGGTTAACTAACGCCCCTACCACTTTCATGTGTTTAATGAACAACATTTTTCATCAATATCTGGATCGGTTTGTGCTGATATTTATTGATGATATATTAATATATTCCCGCACGGTTGAAGAACACCATGAACACCTTAGAATGGTGCTACAGACCCTTCGAGAGCACCAGTTATACGCTAAGTTTAGTAAATGTGATTTCTTTAAGGAAGAAATCAAGTACTTGGGTCACGTAATCACCAAATATGGGATTGTTGTAGATCCAGAAAAGATAAAGGCCATAATGGAGTGGCCTGTACCAAGGGATGTAGTGGATATCTGGTCCTTTATGGGATTAGTCGGGTATTATAGACGGTTTGTGGAGGGTTTCTCCAAAGTGGTTTTCCCTATCACATCCTTGCAGAAAAAGGGAAGAGAATTCCAATGGACCCCAGATTGTCAGAGAAGATTTGAGCAATTGAAGCATCTGCTTACCTCAACGCCTATTTTGAGTATAGCTGATCCTGACAAAGACTACGTGGTATTTACTGATGCAAGCAAGGAAGGGTTGGGAGGCGTCTTAATGCAAGAAGGTAAAGTGATTGCGTATGAGTCAAGAAAATTAAAAGAACATGAACAGAAATATTCTGCTTATGATTTGGAGTTGGCTGTTGTTATACATGCCTTAAAAATGTGGCCCTTATGGGAAGGAAGTTTTTACTGCTGACTAACCATCATAGTCTAACCATTTATTTCAGCCAGCCCACTTTAAACGTTAGGCAAGATCGGTGGGTGGAATTTTTAAGCGCCTTTGATTTTGATATTAAACATTTGCAGGGAAAGGAAAACCGAGTGGTAGATGCCTTAAGTCGAAAGCTGCAAAACGTCTACGAAATCTCCCTCAGTGGTTGGAAAAGTTCTCTTTTGGAATCAATACAGAAAACAACAGAGCAGGATGTTGAATACCAACAAATAAAACAGCAATTACAGCAGTCCGATAGTGAGGAAGGCCAGCAAGAATATGAGTTGGATGATGCAGGTATGTTGTACGACAAAAAAAGGATATATGTACCAAACCAAAGCAGTATTAAAAAACTGATTTTGGATGAATTCCACACCAGGCACTATGCGGGTCATCCGGGCTACCAGAAAATGATTACTGCAATTCAAAAAAATTATTTTTGGCCAAGAATGAAGAAGAACGTGGCTGAGTACTTGGCTCGGTGTTTCAAATGCCAACAAATTAAAACAGAACATCAGCACCCAGCAATATTGTTGCAACCATTACCTATTCCAGAATGGAAATGGGAAACCATTTCCATGTACTTTATCACTGGATTACCTAAGACAAAGAGGAACAATGATTCCATTATAGTGGTAGTGGACAAGTTGAGTAAAGCTGCACATTTCATACCTGTGCAATCTATGTACAAGGCTGCACAGATTGCTCATATTTTTATGCAGACTGTGTTCAAGTTACATGGGCTTCCAAAAACAATAATTTCAGATCGTGATGTGAAATTCACATCAGCCTTTTGGAGGACGTTATTTGCTGAATTGGGAACTCAACTGAACTTCGGTACAGCATATCATCCCCAAACCGACGGACAGACGGAACGAGTAAACCAAGTAGTTAAGGATATGTTAAGGGCTTACGTAATGCAACAACCTATACTATGGGAGGAATATCTACACTTGGTAGAATTCGCGTATAACAATGGGTATCATACCTTGACACAACTGAGTCCTTTCGAAGTTTTGTATGGCCGGAAATGTCGTACACTTTCGAGCTGGGGTGGACCAGAGGATAGGTTGAGTTTAGGGCCTGATATGCTTAAAGATATGAAAGACATGGTAAAAAGGGTGCGTGCTAATTTGAAAGCTGCTCAAGACAGACAAAAAAATTTTGCGGATCAAAAAAGAAGATTTAAGGAATACCAAGTTGGAGACGATGTTTACATCAAAATTCGAGCCAAAAAGAGTACATTACAGTGGAGCAGGTGTGCCAAACTGGCACCCCAATACTGTGGACCCTTCCAAGTATTGGCAAGAGTCGAACCAGTGGCATACCAACTCGCCCTGCCAAGCCACATCCAGGTTCACAATGTCTTTCATGTATCAGTATTAAAAAAATATGTCTATGACCCTAGGCATGTGATCAAATGGCAGGATATTGAGGTGGGGATTTGTTGCGACAATAAAACTTGATGAAGGGATCATTTTGTTTGTTTAAAAAAAAAAACTAACTTAAAATGTTGCATGTTGCAGGTCGAACCGGAAGGAGAGGTCCTAGTTGAACCTCTGAGCATCCTCGACCGAAGAGAAGTGCAGCTGCGGAAATGAGTTATTACCCAACTTAAGGTACAATGGCGACATTTTGGGCCTGAGGAGGCCACTTGGGAAGATGAAGCATTAATGCTGAGGACCTATCCAGGATTGGTTGTGGTTGAGAGACATAGAGACGATGTCCAGTCTCAGGGGGAGGAGATGTAATGACCCCGGTAATTCATAAAATAATTCTTCTGTTATTACCCTTAGAGGTAAAAACATTTGGACAAGGATTATTGTTTATTTTATGTAATGAATTGGAAATGCTATTAATGCAGAATTTGACCATGAATTAAAAATTACATTCAGTAACTTCGCGTAAGGAAGTTATTCTTTTTCTTGACAATGTTTAAAAAAAATATTTGTCAACAAGAGAAGAAAAAAAACCCTAACTGTTTTATTCCTTCCTTAGAAAACATGGGAAGGAGGGACCAGGCTGTTAGAGGAACACCCGGAGAAAGAAAAGAAAAAATGTTAAGTCTGGTAAGGATCAGATAACATGCCACAGGGTGTGCACTAAAATTTGTTGAAGACAGTGGTCTGGCAAATACGCTTGGGGGGAGATTTGACTCAATTAATAAGTCTCGTGGACGGGAGGATAGACAAGCAGGAAGCAGTTTTCCCAAACCTAAAAGAGGTGCGAAAACGGTGAAAGCGGAAACACAGGTAAGTATGACTGTGGATTCCATCTTGTTCATAAAAGTTTGTATCAGTAAGAAGTACCACAGTAGTGGTACTAGTTATATAATTAAACTGTTATTAAAGAAAGAAAAAGACTTAGCAGTAGCCTGTATGAGAAACAATTGAGAGTCCTGTTCAGAATTAATAATGGTGAAACCCCAATTAGACCTAGGGTAATTACAGGTGTCCGCTAGCCTCAGGTAAATCCTCAATGATTAGGAGGGAAACCTGGAGGGCTGTAAGCGATATCTGAAGAGGAGAAAATATCTATAAGGAGGTGACCACCGTGAAATGGGCCATAGTAAACTATAACTAGAGTAAACATAATATTATAAATCCTGTTAGAGATAAGGTAAATAGATTGAGAGACCTGTGATAGAGAAGGAACATGGTAAAAATCTACGCAACCAGGTACGACACAAAAAGAAAAACTGTAGTAAAATTTCTTCCAATTAAATAAATGCTAACAGGAAATTCAGGGTAGAGCGTTATAGATAAGTTAGGAGAATGTCCTCATAAGGCTGTAGAACTTCAATGAGATAAATATGGCTGAGCGGAAATATCTTAATAATTGCAAGAACCTGGATATATCATTATTCGGCGCATGCATACACAAGACATCTTTTCTTCAAGTATTAGATAGAACATTTAAAACCTGAAAGGCGACTTGTAATACTAAAAGAAGACCAAATCAATTAATGTGTACAGTCATGACAGATACTCGAATGCCGAGTGAAAGAAATCCCAATAATGAAAAACCCTTAAAACAAGAACTATTCTCATATACTTTAATTCTGTGCATTATCATATATATATAAACATCGCCCAAAGCAAATGCGCGCAAGTCTGTTAACAAAGAATAGTCGTGCAACTAATTGAATGAAAGATTTTAACAAAAGGGCTACCTCTATGCCGAGACCCATAGGAGCGAATCCATAGAAATTCCTAAGGAATCAAGACCCGGGCTCGGGATTTACTCATTTGAAGTGAAAATCAAGAGCTCAAAAGGAAATATCAATCAAACTTGTATTAAGAAAAAAACTTTATACAAGAATGTGAAAACAGGTTAGAACCCGATGACAAGTCCTGTAACAAATATACCATCGATACTCATAAACAGTCAGTCAGTTTAACTGTTCAATTAGCCATCATTGAGTGATAATACATTCATTTAAAATTCACTGGACGGGAGCCCATAATAAACAAAAATTACACAGTAATCCAAACATCCAAGCTCTACGAGGATAGAAACCTCAATAAGGAAAGCTTATAAATGATTCTCTCAGCCGAGAAATCAAATATGGCAATCTCCGAATACTATCATAGAAACTTGTCAATAAAACGAATAGGGTTAAGCCGTGGAATCGGCATGCCGTGGAACCAGCATCCTGTAATCGTTGCCCGGGCGACACAAGGGTCGTTGGACTCACTTGGGTGGTTGTTATATAAGAACCGAGAAAACTACCCTTCCCCTGCGCTGCCGAATGATTCCAGACCTGCCAATACACAGAAATACTAGTTAGTCTTTTCCTGGATTCTCTAAACTCATCTCAAAAATTCATAAGAAAACAAAGGAATAATGTTACCTGTGTTGAAATCGAAACCCTAGACTCGATATCGGGCGGAATGGACGAATAAATAAACCCCTGCACCAGCGTACCTCTGAACGGAAAAAGTAAACAAATAATCCTCTGTATCAGTTTACCTATGAACGAAAGGAATAGGTAAATAAATCTCAGCATCCGCCCGCTGTCAAAAAGAAAAGAGGCAAACAACAAAACATAGTATACCTCTGTATAACTCACCCTGAACAGGAGGCAAGAACAAGTTATAGTATCGGTTCACCATCGAACAGCAGGGGCAAGCAAAGCTCTGTAGCAATTCATCTGCGGAGGAATTACAACAGAACCATGACCGAGAGATCTCTCTGGAGGCGAACGGGCAACAAATGAAGACTGAACCCTAAGGACGGAGTCTTGTAAACTGGAGAAATGCTTACCATCGATGGATAAGATTGAATTCACACCGTCAATCTCTTCCAAAATCCCGAGGTTCGATTTCCTTACAGGAGACCAACAGCAGTTTCCAAAAATTGTCAGCGCAGAAAAAGTAAGTAGAACTCGAGGGAGATCCACCCGCCCTCAGACAATGAACATTAAAACTTTTGGGAAAAATCAAACAATTAGTGTAGCGCCAAGTTTAACTTGGTACGTAACCTCCGCATGCCAAATCAAGAGATAAACTTAAAGCTGAATCGACCAAAAATTTACCTTATTATTATGGTATGTTATGCACACCGTGCGGGCTAATGTAAGCTAATGTAAATATTATTCATTTTTTTTTTTATTTCCGAGTGTTTCGGGTAAAAGGAGTTGTGACACTGAGATTATTTCCAACGATTTGAAGCCTGGCGAGATATGTATTGCGATGTTTTTGTTATCTAAAATGTGAGATCATATTTAGGGAGACGTGTTGTAATTGGTGAATTTGATTATCTAAAATGTGTGGGGGGATAATTTGTTTCCCAAGTTATGTAAGTTTTTGGGAGACGTATTGTAATGGGCGAGTTTGAATTATTTATGAAGTAGTTATACTTAATCGATTGACGTAGTGATAGCCGATCTTTAGAAATTACGGATTTTCCCAAAAAAATTCAAATATTATCTTGCGTTTAAAACACTCAAATTATATAAATTTGACCAGTCAAACTTAATTTTTAGAAAAAGAATTGAAGAAACCCCAGAGCGCAGAATATTGAGTGTAAGGCTGAGCTTTAACGGTTCTGCTGGTCAACAAAGGGTTCCCCTGAAATTGTTGCCATTGCTGATTGGTCAACACGAGGGCCTACAATTCCCTCCATGGGAGGCACAGCAGCCGCTCGTCATGTTCGCTTTTGAAAATTAGAACTCCTACCTTCAGGATTCATGCGCAACTAGATCTGCAAAACTGTACAATGGCCAGAAAAGAGTTAAACATGAAATTAGATAATCCTAATACAAAATCCATAACGCTGCGCACTGTTGTATTGGAAAATAAAAGCTTTATTTTAAGGCTAAATTATTGAATATTAATTTAGTGGAGGCCGTTGTTAAAAGGACAGGAGCAGTATGACGCCTTTTGCTTCCCGATATTAATATTTTGGAAAAGTTAAGAGGCGAAAGCAATTGCATGGGATAAGCTCATCCTATTAATTTAATGGAGGCTGCTGATAAAGAGCCAGCACGGGAATAGCGACAAGATGTTATTGTTGATGACCGACAGTGCCGGCCACTTTCATTTGAGTTACTCATTCATTTTGTATTTTATTTTATTTTAAAATAACA
>APFE030791850.1:40170-77503 GCA_000404065.3 Pinus taeda
TTAGCTTTTGGTTTGAAAACCATGTTAAAAGAGTTAAAGGGCAAGCTGGGTTTAGGAAACATCACTCGACTATTAACTGTTCTTGTCATTCTGAGGATCATTGCAGAGGAATGTCGCAATAGTAAAATCGATCTCTTCTATTATTTTGTGGACTTTAGAAAAGCATTTGACATTGTTCCTCGAGATAAACTCTCAGAAAGACTTCAAGAGATCGTGCTTCCTCCCGAACAAAGGATTGTTGTGATCCGCCTCTACGAGACTATCATTACCAAGCTTAAGACCAACAAAGGGTGGTCTAAAGATATTAAATGCAATATCGTGTTTACGCAAGGGTCTCCCCTATCCCCTACCCTTTTTGTCATTTACATCAATAAGATTTTAGAGTGTATTGAAACTGAAACTTACAAGGGCACCGAGCTTGGCGGTATAATTATTACTCTTCTCCTTTATGTTGACGATATTGTTCTTCTTGCAAAACTTCATGATGACGTACATAAGCAACTTAAGACTCTTGATGCCTAATGCTCCAAGATGGGTATGACAGTTAATACCAACAAGACTAAAGTCATGATCATTAAATAAAAAAAGACCACCCATGGTAGTTTCATCTATGATAACCATTGTTTAGAGTAGGTTCCTTCTTACAGATATTTGGGTATTGACTTTCCTCATCAGCTCAACAGGAATTATAACATTGAGAAAAGGATTATTGGAGATCAGAAAACTTATTATTAGATTGAAAACAATTGTGAGTCGGTTGATCTTTGCATTTGGAGTAAAAGAAGGTTCCTCTTTGAGACTCTCATCACCCCTATTACCTTATATAAAGTTTGGGGTTGCAGTATATCCAGAGAGTGATGGAGAAATATTGTGATGATTCAAAAGAAATTCATAACCTACAACCTGAAGATCAAGGTAAATACTCCCTATTCCATCCTCCTAATCGAAGTTGGCCTACCCCCCATTGAATGTATGACTATGTTTAGATATTTGATGTATAAGAAAAAGCTTTACAACATGGAATCTAAGAGGCTTCTTATAACAACCCTAGTGAAAATTCCATGTAATAAAAGTAAATAAAGGAAAATAATAACCATGGATGATGGGAAACATTTTCCAAGCTGAATGTTTGGCAAGGCATCCTAGGGGTATTGATTTGGTAATTTATGGCTAAGGAAATTGGCAAAGGCAATGGCTAAGAATTTGGAAATGAAAAATGGTGTTTTGTTACATTTATTTATGAAAATAATGGAAATTATGAGAAAAGGGAGGTGAAGTTTGCAAGTTTCATGTGAGGAGAAAATTGAAGGAAAATAATGGAAAATGAAGAAAATAGAGGCCTCATTCATATGCTTCAAAAGATCAGTTGGTAAGATCTTTTCATTACAGTTTTGGAGCTCTCTCATTATTCTCCCTCTCTCTCATACTCTTGTAGACTTAGAGGTTCCTTGGAGCACTCTTGGACGGTGTGGCATACTTGGATTCTTGGAGAGAGAAGGAAAAGGAAGAGCAGGAAAATGCAAAAATGCATTGGGATCAGCAGCTACTTCAAATTTTCTTGTACGTACTGAGTTACATCTATGTTTCCTACACTGGTTTTGGTATGCATGGCATATGCATGTGGATTGTTGGTTGTGATCTATCATTGGCATGGAGCATGGTTGGGATTGAAAGTGGATTTTCTAGACTTGCCATTTCCTGGATAACCATGGTGATTGTGGGTTTTTTTAATTGCTATGTTTTTGGTTGGTTCTTATGTTTCCTTATCTTAGATTGAGTTACTAGTTCTGGATCCTTGGTTGGACAAATACTCTGGAGCCCTAGAACAACTTGGGTTGAGTTCCTAGTCCTAGAGCGTTGGTTGAACAAATGCTCTAGAGCCTTTGGTGGGTTGAGTTACTAGTCCTTGAGCCTTGGTTGGACAAATGCTCTAGAACCTGCTAAAAGTTGTGAGTTGAGTTACTAGTCCTAGAGCGTTGGTTGGACAAATTATTTTAAGCCCGATAAAATCCGTAGGTTGAGTTACTAGTCCTGGAGCCTTGGTTAAACAAATGCTCCAAAGGTTAAACAAATGCTCCAAAGCCCTAGATGGTTTAGATAAAGGCCGATCTGATGATGAGTTTGTGATGTCCAATCATGAAGTTGAATCACTGTTTGACGGGTTGAGGTGGATGACCACTAGAAGCCCTAGATGGTTTTTTATTGATGTGTTTTATGAGATCCTGTATTCATGCTTGGAATATGGGGGTGAATAGCTAAAGAGAGATTTAGCTCAATGATTCTACCATTGAGTGGAACGTTGAAGTCCCATCCTGGGTTTTAATTTTGCATCAACAATGAAGGGTTATTTCTCCTTATATTTATATGAGAATTTTGATGGATCATATGTGGTTTATATGGTTGTACTTTCATCAGTATCTTTTTCCCTATTATGCTGGTTATGTATGGGTTTTATGACAGTAGCCATGTATGGATCTCCTCATGTTTTTTTATTGTAATTGAATGATTAATGTGTCTATGACCCAATGGATGGAATAATATTTAATGTGTCAAGGCATGAATGGTTCTTAGCAATTATCAGCTAAGTATGAGTCCCATATGCTCAGAACTATTAATTACACCTATAGATTACACATTTGCAATATGTTTGATCTCTCATTATTCTCTCCCTCTCTCTTACTGTTGGAGACAATTTTTTCTTGCAACGCTCTTGGAGGGTGTGGCATACTTGAATTCTTGGAGCAAGAAGAAAAAAGAAGAGTAGAAAAGTGTAAGAAGGCATCGGGATCAACATCTACATAAGATTTTCTTGTAGGTACCCAATAGCATGTATGTTTTTTTCACCAGTTTTGGCATGCATGTCATATTCATGTAGATTGTTGGTTGTGATCTGTAATTGGCATGGAGGATGGCCAAGATTGACAGTGGATTGCCTAGCATTTCCATTTCCTAGATAGACATGGTGATTGTGGGTTTATTTTCATTTTTGTGTTTTTTGTTAGTTCTCATGTTTCCTTAGCTTGGGTTGAGTTACTAGTCCTAGAGCCTTGTTTGAAAAAAAACTCTCGAGCCCTTGGTGGATTGAGTTACTAGTCCTGGAGCCTTGGCTCTGGAGCCCTTGGTGGGTTGAGTTACTAGGCATGCAACATTGGTTGGAAAAATGCTCTGGAGCCCAATAAATGATGTGGGTTGAGTTACTAGTCCTAGAGACTTGGTTGGCCAAACTCTCTAGAGTCCTGGAAGGTTTGGATGGAGGCTGATCTGATGATGTTTTTGTAATACCCAACCGTGAGGTGGAATCAGTGTTTGATGGGTTGAGGTGGATGGCCACTGGAAGCCCTGAATAATTTTTTATTGATGTGTTATATGAGATCTCATATTCATGCTTGGAATATATCACAGTTGGGTGAAATGTGGAACTCCCATCCCGGGATTACATTTTGCATCAGTGATGAGACGTTATTTCTCATTGTATTTCTATGAGCATTTTTATGGATTGCATGTGGTGTATATGGCTATACGTCCATGAGTATTTTGGTCCCTATTATGTTGGTTATGTATGTGTTTCACGACAAAAAACATGTATGGTTTTCCTCATGTTTTTACATGTAATTTAATGATCAATGTATCTATCACCTAAAGGATGGAATGATATTTGACATGTTGAGCCATAAATGATTCTTAGCGATTCTCAGCTAAGTCTGAACCCATATGCTTAGAATTTTTAATTACACCTGTAGATTACACATTTGCAATATGTTTGATGAAGTGCATGTCATGAAGAGTAGGGGTCTAGTTAAGGTTTTGAACAAGTGATTGCTTTAGTACTTACATTTTCATGTTATTTTGATGAATTGAAGAGATGGATCAATTATGGTGAGTGACTTGGGCTCTAGGCCTAGAAAAGTGGCTCAAATCGCAGAGTCCCTCGCATAGCACTGCCAACTTTGGTCTCTAGTCACTGGGAGGCAAGCCTTTGAGAGCGACTTTGTGTTTTTGGTTACTTCCTTTCCCATAGCATGAGAGTGATTATGGCCTAAGAGATCCAGAACATCAGTGGTACCCAGGGACAGACTATCTCTGACATGTCTCCTGAGGAGTCTGAATCTGAAGTTGGATGTCTATATGGTGTGTTTTCATCAGTTCCACTTCCTTAATGTGACTTAGGAGGTCAAATCATATCATAATGGCCTATCGTTGCATGTTTAACCCAGCAGGCCAGTTGCTTGGGTATATGTGGGAGGAGGGTATTACAGTCCCAAAAGTTTCTTCTAAATTTAGTCAAAACCCACACCTTTGCATTAGGTGCGGATGGCACAAGGATCCACAATCTTGGCTCAACCATTGGGGGATTAAGGAGGAGATCATCATGGGAAGCAATCATAGTGTCAAAGATACTATTACCTCTGATTTAGGGACAAGTTGTGGGATGATAAGGAGGGTAAAAGCAAGATAAGATACTATAAGGAGGTGATCAACCTCACCCTTGATGACTAGAATTATCTCTCTCTGTTAACCAACACTAAGAAAAAAATGAGCATGACTAGGATAAGAACTAATTCTCAAGAGCTTCGAAGTGAAACCAGGTGGTTGTCTACTCCCAAGACTCCCTTGGATGATAGAATTTGTTATATTTGTGATACTAAGAAGGTGGAAGACGAAAACCACTTCCTTTTAGACTTCCTGACTTTTATTCACATCTAATCTCGACTCACTAACATCTACCACACTTCCAATATTCTTCACTTATTAAGCCAACCCAACTATAGTTATCTTGGAACGCTTCTTTCTCTTCTTTTTTTATCACAGAAACAAAATTTTGAAGAATCACAATTAGTTTCTTTTTCTTTTCTTGAGGTTCGATGGACCACATTAGCCTTAATGAACATTAATACCACATTAACCTTAATGGAAATTAATCATCATTATCTCACACACACATATAAACAATTCATACATTAAATTAACGAATTAATTTTAGAAATAAATCTTTAATAACTTTATGTTAAACTATGTAATATATAAATTAAATAACATATGAATTAGGTAATATTTAGAATATTACTATTAATATATAATTATATATATAAAGTAAGTTCACTTAGTTTTCATATATAAATTCATTTTAAAAAACTATTTAATCATTAATTATAATATTATATATATATATATATATATATATATATATATATAAGTAAGTTCACTTAGTTTTTCAATATATAAATCCATTTTAAAAACATATTAATCCATTATTTTCATTTTTGTCTGTGTTATTTATTTTATTATAATATATTTAATTTAAAAATAGTATTAAAATATAATTTTTGATATTTATATTTTTTGGAATTATTATTTTTTATATATATGAAATTGAATAATAATTATTTCAAATTAATAAGCTTTTGAATGATATTTAGTATTATATTAGAAATGTTGAAAGCTGATTTGAAATTTCACATTTTATAAAACGTTGCTTTTGACTTTTTGATCGTCAATAAATATACTAGAACGCTCATAACAAAAGATAAAAAAAATATCAAAATTTTTAATTTGGCATACAAGTACAGAAGTTATCTGTCACGAAGTTTACAGCTAGAGGTGCCCACTGCCACAAGTATTAGTAATATAAATCAATAAATCAAGTTATTTGTAGTAGACGATTGTTTCAGATTGATAAAGCTGTGACTTTTTATATAATTTTTTTTGTTTTTTGTTTTGTTTAAATAAATAATGTTATAATGGGTTATTAACTATTATGGAAAATTTGTGATTTTATAAAATTTATTTTAGACGATGTTAGCTTGTTATTTAATGAATAATGGGTTAATGAAAAATAAAAAAATTATTAAAAAATTAAACAGGATAAAAGTTTGTATATAAAAATTTTATTAGTAGAATATATGAATTAAATGGTGGTAGATGTTTACAATGAAATCATATAAATTATATGATTAGTAAATATCTATAAACATGTATACATGATAAGCATCAAAATATTTCATGAAACATCTTATATGATATCTTTCATATTGATTAGATTAAAAAAATATATATATAAAAATTAACGATAGTATAGTTTTTCTTTTCTATTTTTTATCATTTAAAATATTATTACAAACATTGTTTATATAGCATATATAAATTTAAAAATAAATATAACAAGATTTTTAATATGGAATAATTTTCACTAACCACGAAGAATTTTATTTTTTAATTATGATTTTGTACAATATCAGTGGCCCAATTCCATAGATTCTCATACATTGGCGAAACACCATAACCTTTTCACATGGAGATATATATATTTATATATATATATATATATATATATATATATATATATATATATATATATTTATTTATTTATTTTTTTAAAACATATTTTATTAAATAAAAAAAGAAATACATAATTTTCTTGATATAGTTAATACTTGATGTTGGATTACTTTGAAATATTTTTTTAAATATTAATTTTTTTTTCTATTAATTTATTGATAATTAAATTAAAATTCTAACTACTTTATTTAAAAAAACATATTTATAATTATAATATGAAAAAAATACAACTTCAAAAAAATTATAAAAATCTTGAAAAAAAATTGATTTAACTAATTGTTTTATAAAAATATAAAAATTATAGTTATATATTCTGGTAATAACAGACCTGGAAAATATGCCCTAGTGAAAAGGGAAGAGTGGCTAAAAATATGATTTTTAAAACTAATTATTTATAAAAATATAAAAGTTATCCTTAATATTCATGGTGATAACAGACCTGGAAAATATGCCATAGTGAAAAGGGAGGAGTGGCTAAAAAGATGAGAGCAAAAATAACTTCACACTCACAATTTCAACCAGCATGAAAAATGACCATTATCAAATTTTAATTTTACAAACCGAATAAATTTGAATTCTAAGGTCAGTTGAAAGATGTTAATCCATTCTTATGTTAAATTTATTAATTTATAATTTTAACTTTAATAAATATCATTTCGTTGTAATGAAAAACAAAATAAGAAAATAAATGAAAATATTTTAGTTGCCCGTGAAATTATGGAGAATGGAGTCGATCCCGTGCCTCATACAATAGGCTAAGCACAGCGTCGTATTGATTATTGCTTTCCAAGATTATTCTTGTAGTTATACTGGCCAATTTCTTCTTTCCCCAATTCTCTGGCGGTTCCGATTTTTCGGAATGGTTTTCCTTGGCCGCACGCAAATTGGAAGTAATTATAAACAACAAAAACTTGCAGCAGGACACCTTTAAGGTGAACTAGAAGTAGTCGAATCCTACTAGGGAACAGCAGCATATATTCAGTCGGTGATGGGAAGACTTCATTTTTGACAGTGGGCTCAATGCTGTTTTTGGATTTTGGTTAAATGCTTGTGGTAAAATTGGTTTATTTTGTCCTGGTGAATAATTTATATGTTTTACTGATTTTTTTATTATCTAAAATGTGTAGGGAATAATTGGTAAATTTGTATTATTTACGAAATAGTTATATACAATAGAGTAATTATTAATCTTTCGAAATCAAGGTTTTTTCAAAACAATTTTAAAAATCTACTCAAAAGTCTACTCTATGCTAGTTTTCATATCAAAGTATTTGATCTTTTTGGGTGTTTAGTAGATCACATTAAAGATGGATCTATGCTGGTTTAACTCCCCGTTTAAACAGGCTACATTCCACCTGAATACCATGGGTCAATACTATTGGTTCTCAATATCATCGGCCAATACCATCTGCCGTCTTTATTTTTATTTATATTAATATTAGGGTTAATAATATCTTTTGGCATGGAATTCGTAGTGATTTGGCCCATGGTATTTGGCCCATAGAATTCACCTAAATAGAACCTCATTTTTTAGTGTTCTTAAATATAAAGTGAATTATGGACTAAATATAAAAAAAAATGTTTTATATATTTACCATACTTCTAGTTTATTTAAATTTTTATTATTTTGCCATACCTTTTTTATAAATATGGTATTTAGTCGATGGTATTAAAATGGTATTTGGCCTATAGGCTTCACTTAAATAAAAATTTTTATTTTTGAATCTTAGTAAATATAAAAAGGTTTATGGATGAAATATAAAAAAAGGGTTTATTTTTTTAAGGTAACTCTAGTTTATTTGTATTTTTATTTGTTTACCATACCTCAAATTTATTATATTTTTATTTATTACTATACTTATTATTTTGGATATCATTAACCTCTTTATATTTTAAATTTATATTGTTTATACATAATAGTAATTAGATTGATTTCTAAATAAAACCTCACCATTAAATTTAAAATATTAAATATTAAACATTATATGTTAAATGTTTACCTTTACATTTATGTTTACTTTTATTTTTACTTTTCCTTTTACAGTTTATATCAAAACGGCTTGACACAATAATAGAATGGTTAGAAATTACAAATTCTCAAAAAAAAATCCGCAAAATTTATCTCACGTTTAGAAAACTCTTTATACAGATTTGAAATTTATATTTTATGACATAATTAAAAAAAAAATCCAAAACCCTAAAAATTCAGTCCGGGCTCGGCACAATAACATAGTCTTTAAAAATTACAGATTCTCTCCAAAAAAATATTCAAAATTTATATGACATTTAAGAAAGTCGAATTATACAAATTTGAAATTTATTGTTTTATGACAGAATTAAATAAAAACCCAACACGCAGAAAATTGGCATACGGCTGAGCTTTAACGATTCCTCTGGTCAACAATGTGTTCCGCAGAAATTGTTTCACAATCATACCTTGTTGCTGATTCGTCATCACGTGGTCCTATAGTAACCTCCATCGGAGGCACAGAAGCTGCTCGCCATGTTCTGTTTTAAAAAGGAGAAGTCCGACCCTCCTAATTCATGGCCAATTACATGGGTAAAAGCTGTACAATGTCCAGAAAAGAGTTCGACATGAAATCAGATAATCTAATACAAAATCCAAACCTCTGCGCTTAAAGCTAACGTATTGAATATTGACTATTATTTTAGTGGAGGCCGTCGATAAAAGGACAGGACGCCTTTCCTTCCCGATATTAAAATTTTGGAAGAGTCTGGAGGTTGAAGCAATTGGATCCCATAAGCTCATCACATTAATTTAATGGAGGCTGTTGAGGAAGGGCGGGCAGGAGTATGACGTCATTCCCTCAGCGATATTAAAAATTTGGGACGGTTTAGCGGAATGCATGGTGGAGTAAAACGACGTTTCTTAACGCTTTGTTAGGCTGGCGTGCCAAAACCGTAGGTCACTGTTCAGGAACGACATTGTGGGTCATTTTCATTTGATTTACTTCAAAGTTTATTCACATAGTTTTGTATTAGGTATCGTATTAAAAATATTAGTGGTTGATATTGCTTAAGGTTTTAGGGTTTTATTTGTATTTGTTAGGGATAAATATATAAAATTAAAAATAAATAAAAAATATTATAATATTTTTTTTGGTTAAAAATATTTTTTGATTGTATTAAATAGATTTAATGTCCTAAAAAAATTTAGGCATTTTATTATAAGAGATTAAATATTTGAAATTGAAATTTTTAAGATTTTGGTTAAAATTAACTTGAAAAAATATTTTGAAAAATATTATTTTGTCTATAAGTTAAACTAGGCTGTAATAATAATCATTCAGTAATCAATATTATAATACTATTAATTATATTAATATTTTAATAATTCATTAAATAATATTTAATTATTTGATTATATTAATATTATTAATTCAATAATTATTAAAATATCATTTAATTAAATCAATAAATGATTTATTTAATTAATTTATTAAATAAAATAATAATTAATAAACTCTTTTCTTGTAAGGGTAGGTGCTACCTTCCTTTTCTATTTATAATATCCAATGAAACCAAATACATCATTTTGGTGGCCTCAACCTGCCCAAAAGGGAAACCAAGTCTGTTGGCCACCTGAATTTGCTATAAGCAGTTCAAAAACAAAATTTCACCAGTCTTTCCATCGAGGCTATATGCCCTGAGCAATTAAAAGTACTTAACAAACTAAGAACTACCATCTAAACATCTGAAAGAAGAGTTGTCTGCTAAAAGCAGAAGAAACAATGAAGGATTATTCCTTCGAGTCATCAGTACTCAGATCAACATTGGTAGGGTTTGCCATGCGTTTCATGAGAACTTTGGTCATCTGACCCAGCCTCTGTTGGATCTCATTCAACTTGTTATCGTGCATAATCATAATCACTTGCAAATTTTTCATTTCCTTTTTGAGGGTTGGCATTCCTTGGGCAATTTCGGCCACTTCTCCTGTCACCTGCTCCAGCGCCTTCACAAGAGGTCATTTTAAAACCCAGTAGACATGAAGAGCTTGCCTGTGGAGCGTCATCCGTCCTTGAATGTTGCCACGGTCTTGGATTGTGTCAGTCCATTCCTCTATCTCAGGGTTTGACGCCTCTTCCATCACACTCGCCTCCATTTCGTGTATTAGCTGGCGGATGTCTTCATCCGTACCCTCTCTGTAGGCTGTTGCAGCTTCCAGGACCGCAGTCCTCATGGATCTCCTCCCCCTCCATTGGCTAGTAGATGTTACGGTTGACGGGTCATCTCTATTCTACTGGCTTGGACGTCGTCTGCCTCCACGCCCCTTTCCTCTACCCAGGCATGCCATCTTGCCTTTTAATGTTTCCTGCTTACAATTTTCATCAACAAAAGTTAGATTACGAGGATTTACAACCTTGCCCTCCTTCGTAACTTCCTTATCTCTTATCCCACCTCCCCTGCTCCATTCATCTTCGTTTGTTTGAGGTTTCCAATGATTGTCTTCTCTCGGATGCAGCAAGGTAAGTAAACGTTCTGTCATACTAACCAATGCCTGAGCCAGGTGCAGAGTTTTCATGTCTTGCCTCTCTACCTCCCTCTTACCATTCGTCATGGGATCAGTAGTCTGGTCCACTGTATTTCTCCCCAGATTATCTTCTAGACCACCCATCCTCCACCCTTCTTGTACCACTCCCTACTTGAACCCCACTTCTTCTATACATTGCATGGTAGAGTAGAAGGCAACCCTGCACCTACTCTCTTCCACCCCGGAGGTAACCATCAGCCCTCTTTCTTCCATCATACCATTCAAAACAGAGAGAAAATCAAAATAAAGTCTAGAGATGACATAGCTGAAATCGCAATTCCATTCGAGGCTCCCACCAGCTGTGCTTCTCCCTGCTCCTCTTCCTTAATAAATAATAAACTTACCCTTAAATAAAGTAATAAATTAAATTAATCAATGATTGACCATGGTTGAACATGATTGATATTATAAACCTAATGGAATAATAAATACAAGGAATTAATATTATAAATTCAAGGGATTAATACTAAAACTCCAAGGGATTATGAAACCAAGGGAATAATATTAAACCCAAGGGAGTAATAATATAAACCCAAGGTATATAAAGCCTAAGATAAATATTATAAACACTAAAATAAACATGGTTGACTATGGTTAAGACAATCTTTGGACCATGGTTGAGCATGCTTGACCATGGTTGATTTTCATACTAACACAATCTTTGTGACAAGACCATGGTTGCCCATGATTGAGAAGGGATTATGAAACCAAGGGACTAATATTATAAACCCAATGTATATAAAGCCTAAGATAAATATTATAAACACTAAAATAAATATGGTTGACCATGGTTAAGACAACAT
Source organism: Pinus taeda (assembly GCA_000404065.3). Lineage (NCBI taxonomy): Eukaryota > Viridiplantae > Streptophyta > Pinopsida > Pinales > Pinaceae > Pinus > Pinus taeda. Next base: position 51,862 of record APFE030791850.1, read on the forward strand.
TTGCACCATGGTTGACCATGCTTAACCATGGTTGATATTAACACAATCTTTGTGACAAAGCGACATTCGATCAGGGTTGTCCATGGTTGACCATGGATGACCAAGTTTGTTTTTATATAATATGGTTGACCATAGTTGACCACTATTGACAATGGATGAGCATGGTTGACAATGATTTTCATTTCATATTAAGACAACCTTTGCAATAATGTTACATTGGATCGTGGTTGAGACAATGATTGATTTTCATTTTAAGACAATATTTGTCACAATGGGAAGTCGGACCATGGTTGGCCATGATTAACTGTGAATTACCATGATTTTTTTTATAAAATACGATTGACAATGGTTGACCGTGATTGATATTATAAAACCAAGAGAATATCAAACCCAAAGACTTAGTACTATAACCCCAAGCGAAACCCAAAGACTTAATACTAAAACCCCAAGGGATGATGAACTCAACCGAACAATATCAAACACAAGGACTACTATTATAAAGACAAGGTATATAAACCCTAAAATAAATATTAAAAACAATAAAGTAAAAATCGCTTACCATGGTTGATTTTCATATCAAAACAATCTTTGTCACAATGTTATTTTTGACCATAGATGACCATAATTGATTTCATAAAATATGCTTAACCTTAATTGAATTTATAAAACATAGTTGATCATGATTGACTACTATTTATTTCTATATTGAAACCAACATTACAACAACGTATTATTTCTATATTGAAACAAACATTACAACAACGTATTAGATCATACTTACTTGATTATAATCATTTAAGGGAATGCGTGGTCGAGTAAAATGACGTTTTTTAACCCTTAACCTTTTGCTACGCTTGTGTACCAAAACGGCATGGACCGTAAATCATTGTTCATGACTGACCTTGACGACCACTTTCATTTGATTTACGTAAAAAATGATTGAAGCACATGTTTTGTATTACGTTATAATTATTTGATATGTAAATTTATTTGTTAGGCTTCACTTGTGGTTTTATTGGTTGAGATTGTGGACCGAATAAAATCATATTGTAAAAAACATAAATGCAAACTTATTTTTATCTAAATTAAATTTTGCTACAGCAAAAAAGTCCACATAATTAAAACGGTGGGCATATATTATCTTTCTTCCCACTTAAGTGCATTAAAAACATTGCAAGATCTGTTCTGTGATATAACTGGCAAGATAGATTCACAAATTCCGGCCAACCTTATTTTCCCTTAACGTTAAGAAATAATGTTTTAGAAAATTATATATATAATAGTGTGTAGTAAGTCACGGCAGAACGTATGTTGACATTTTTTTTAATTTTCATCACGGGCGTTATAAATGCAACCACACACTACATATAGTGGTCACCATCTTTCTCACATTCTCATTGAATTAGTACCATCATCATTTGATAAATCCAATGCCTCTCTTAGTTTCTTCCTCCTGCTTTATTGAATTGGTACTCTTTTCATACCCGAGAGAATCAAGAATCAAGGGCATGTGTGTTAAGTTATTTTATGTTTTTCCAATTGTTACTTACAATTACAGAAGTAAATTGAGTCAATCCCCTTCTCTTTTACACCATCAAGTTAGAGTGGGCAGAGCTTGGAAGTGCCAAGAGGAAGAAAGATTTTGAGTGTTTTTTGTTTGCAAAGCTGGTTCTACCTCTTGCAAAGTCAGTGGAGCTTTGTATTTTTGCTGCTCTATTTTACACGCTGCATCTGTTGTTATTCATGTTTTACAAAAGGAAGTTGCTTGCCAAATTCAACTTGAGTGGAAATCCTTGTGGAGTCCGCCTTGTTCACTGTTGTTGAGAATCGTGTGCTTTATGCCAGGAATACATAGAATTGAAGGACAGAGGATTAAATCCCAATCTCCGTGTACTCACGTTTTAGAAAACAGGGCTCTAATAGAGTAGGCCTCTGCTTCTCATGAAGTCAAATCTGTTTGTTGTGGTTTTTAATGGTTAGATTTCAAATTTTTGGTTTGCTATTTATAGACCAACTACATGATTGCATAAAGCATTTCACTATACTAGTAGTTTTATTTAATATTTGCCTAGCCTTCACAGTTTGTAGGTTAGAAACTGTAGAATTTTTAGAAAGAAGAAACAATATTCAGAGATACCGTGTCCAGTATCAACAAATTTCAGGAAAGGCTTTACTAGCAATTTGGAGAGCGAAAGGCTGTCATTTTGTCATCTGCGTAGAAAAGGAAAGAAGAGAGGCCTACAGTTGCATTGGACATTTACAAGAATTCTTGCTTTTATTGAGGAAGCATCAATGGCCGGAGGTATGTTTCTTCAGCATTAAAGTTTAGATTTACCATTGTTAAAGTTCTCGATTCTTTTTAAGTGTTTATTCCACATTAAGAATCGTTATTATGCTAACATTTGGTATAAGAACAATTTTTATTTCTACCTTCGTGTTTATAGACATGTTTGCCTAAATGTTATTTTTGAGAATTTTCTGAATTAAGGCATTTATTTGGAAATATGTCTAAATTTTTTCTCAATTTTTATGTTTATAATATTGGTTTAATTATATGCAAATTGGATAATTGTCGTGCAAAATTTATTAACTATGCTCGTTATTTAGTTTGTATGAATTGCTTATTTCTGTTTTAAATTAAAACATGCTACTTTGGATGAGTATACAAGACCCATCATTAAATATTGAATTTTATAGTTTTGTTTATGCAAATTATCATTATTTTCATAACAAGTTAATTTTTATGCATAAAAGAAATAATGTTTAATGATCCATATAATTTTAATTGATTAGAGAATAGCCAGAGTATTTCTAATTAAATAATATTATATATTATGATTGGTTAGGATCACATAAAGATTATTTAGACATTAAATTATAATTGATTATACTAAATATAATAAATTTTATCCGACGGGAATTTTTATTATATTTATATAATTATTAGGATAAACTATTCATAACTTACCCACAAGAATCATGAATTAATAGTTTTATCATAAAGTTCAAAACTAAGATAGAATGTATATCAAATTATAATCATAATATACCCTTAGAATTATGAATTAAGTGAATAATTTGATAAATTCTATTATAAAGAATAATTGATTCTGCTTGAATTGAAAATTTAGCCCACAGGAAATTTTTATGTCATTAGATTCAATCTTAAGCATGGTTTAGATTAGTAAAGCATGAAATTTTATTTAGACCTCAAATTTAGCATAAGCATGCGATCTTTAATTTTATGTAGTTGTACAACCTGCAAATTTATCTGAAATTCATTTTGATATCCCTGAACTTAAGGGAAATAACTATAAGGTCTGGAAGGAGAGAATTCCCCTTCATTTGGGGTGGATGGACATAGACTATGCTATTAAGAAAGATGAACCGCCGACACTCACTAATACCAGGACTACAACAGACATCACACTTTCTGAACGATGGGAGCGATCTAATCACCTAAGCATGATGTTCATTAAGAGTAAACTTTCAACTCGTATTTGTGGTTCCACTAAAGAGCATGAAAAGGTCAGAGACTTGCTAAAAGCCACTAATGATCAATTCGTCACTTCAGGCAAGGCACTAGCAAGCACACTAATCATGAAGTTCTCATCCTTAAGGCTCACTAGTCTGAAAGGTGTGTAGAAGCACATCATGCACATGAGGGACACTGTGGCTCAATTGAAGAAACTCGAGTTTGAAATCTTGGAGTCCTTCTTAGTGCACTACATTCTAAACACCCTTCCGCATCAATACAGACCCTTCAAAATCTCATACAACACACATAAGGATAAATGGTCAATTAATGAACTCATGACCATGTGTGTTCAAGAGGAAGAGAGACTGGTGATGGAACTGGGGCAAAGTGCAATGCTAGTAACATGTGGAAAGGGAAAATCTCAAGCCAATCAAAAAGGGGAAAGTAAAATACCTTCCCAAACCAATATCAAGAAGAATTCCAAGTGTTTATTCTCTAAAAAGAAGCGACACATGAAGAAGGAATGCGCCAAATTTCAGAAATGGCTTGCAGACAAAAGTAATCAAATTTCATTTGTTTGTTATGAATCTAATATGCTTGAGGTCAATATTAACACCTGGTGGATTGATTCTGGATCAACACTTCACATTTCGAATTCCTTACAGGGTTTGCAAAACCTAAGGAAGCCAGTGGGAAGTGAGAAAAGCATCTTATTAGGAAACAATATGGGCTCGCATGTGGAAGCTATAGGAACATGCTATTTAAATTTAAGTAGTGGCTTTGTTTTAGAGTTAGAAAAGACCTTTTATGTTCCAATTTTTTCTAGAAACTTGATTCCAGTCTCAAGGCTTGTACCTTTTGGATATTCTTTCAACTTTTCAAAAACATCTTTTAGTTTATTTTATAAATCTGATTATGTTGGAAATGGTATTTTGTCTAATGGTATTTATTGCATTAATTTACAATACAATGTCACTTATGATTAAATGCATGTTCACACTAGCACTAAAAGATGTGTTATTAATGAATATTCCTCTAAATTATGACACTGGAGACTAGGTCATATCTCCATAGAAAGAATTAAAATATTAGTAAATGAAGGGGTATTTAATACTCTGGATTTTAATGATTTTGAGACTTGTGTAGACTGCATAAAGGGAAAGCAGACCACAAGTGAAATAAAGGTGCCAATAAGAGTTCAGACATATTAGAAATTATACATATTGATATATGTAGTCCAGACATGGGCTCACATAGTCAGAGATACTTCATCTCTTTTACAAATGATTACTCACGGTATATGTATCTTTACATGTTTCATAAAAAGAGAGAAGCATTAGATGCCTTTCAAATCTTTAAGGCTGAAGTAGAGAAACAATGCAGCAAGCAAATTAAGGTCGTGAGATCACATAGAGGTGGAGAATATTATGGTAGATACACAGAATATGGACAAGCACGTAGGCCATTGGCAAAATTTCTTCATGAGCATGAGATTGTTGCCCAATACACCATGCCTGGTTCACTCGACCAGAATGGTGTAGCAGAAAGGAAAAACCAAACATTATTAGGCATGGTGTGGAGTATGCTTAGCAACTCCAATCTTCATAAATCTTTGTGGATTGAAGCACTTAAGGCGATATTTTATATATGAAATCGAGTTCCAACCAAGCTTGTACCTAAAATGCCATTTCAATTATGGAAAGGTTGGAAATTGAGTTTGCAACATATGCACATTTGGGGATGCCCGTCTGAAGTAAGAATATATAATCCACAAGAGAAAAAACTAGATCCAAGGACCATTAGTGGGTATTTCATTGGATATCATGAAAGGACTAAAGGTTACAGATTTTATTGTCCATCTCATAGCACTAGGATTGTGGAATCAAGAAATGCAAAGTTTATTTAAAATGACTTGATTAGTGGGAGCGATCAAATGAGGAACATAGTTTCTTAGAAGGATCATTCAGAATCTCAACCTTCCACCTCAAGTGATAGATTGGTTATTGTTGACAACACACCTCAAGTACAAACTGGTGTTGAACAACCAATTGTTGAAGTTCCACAAGCTTCCAACGACATTCCAATAGATCAAGTAGTTCAAGAGTTTCCAAGAACTTTTGAACAATGAGTTGAACCACATACTTCTCAGGAAGATGATGATACAACATTAAGAAGATCTACTAGACCAAAGAGATCAACAATTATTGTTGATTATGTTCTGTATCTGCAAGAATTTGACTACAACATTGGAGCCGAAAATGATCTCGAGTCCTTTTCAGAAGCCATGAGTTACAAAGAATCAAAATTATGGTACGATGCCATGAAGGAAGAGATGAATTCTATAAAGAGTAACAAAGTCTGGGATCTTGTTGAGTTGCCTAATGGTGCAAAATACATTGGATGTAAATGGGTCTTTAAGACAAAGAAACCCTCATTGGGCAACATTGAGAGATAGAAGAAAAGACTTGTTGCTAAGGGATTCACTCAGAAAGAAGGAATCAACTACACTGAGACTTTCTCTCCTGTATCTAAGAAAGATTCTTTGCATGTTATTATGGCATTAGTAGCCCATTTTGACTTGGAGTTGCAAAAAATGGATGTGAAAATGGCAGTTATCAATGGACATCTAGAGGAGGAGGTTTACATGAAACAACTTGAAGGATTCTCCTCTAGTGATGGTGAGCAATTAATTTGCAAGCTTAAGAAATTCTTATACAGTTCAAAACAAGCATCCCGCCAATGGTATTTGAAATTCCATAATGTAATTTCTTCATTCGGTTTTGTAGAAAATATTATGAATCAATGTATATACCTGAAAGTCAGTGGGAGTAAAATCTGTTTTCTTGTTTTATATGTGGATGACATTTTGCTAGAAACCAATGATAAGGGTTTACTGGATGAAGTGAAACAATTTCTCTATAAAAATTTTGATATGAAGGATATGAGCGAGGCATCTTATGTCATTGGCATTAAGATCCATAGAGACAGACTTCGAGGCATCTTGGGTTTGTCTCAAGAAACCTATATTAATAAAATTTTAGAGAGATTTTTGACGAAGGATTGTTCACCAAGCGTAGCTCCCATTGTGAAGGGTTATATGTTCAATTTGAACCAATTCCCAAAGAACGACATTGAAATGGAACAAATGAAGAACATTGCATATGCTTCTGCTATGAAAAGCCTAATTTATGATCAGGTATGCACAAGCCCTGACATTGCATTTGTTGTGGAAATGTTGGAACAATAACAGAGTGATCTAGAGATAGACCACTGGAGAGTTGCAAAGAAAGTAATGAGGTTCCTTGAAGGAACCAAAAACTACATGCTTATGTATAGACGAACAGACAATTTGGAAGTAATTGGCTACTCAGATTCTGACTTTGATGGATGTGTTGATTCACGCAAATCAACATCAGGATACATTTTTATGATTGCTGGTGGAGCTGTATCATGGAGGAGTGCCAAGCAGACCTTGATTCCACTTCCACTATGGAAGCCAAGTTCGTCTCCTGTTTTGAGGCTAGTTTACATGGTGTATGGCTTAAAAGTTTCATTTCTTGGCTTAGAATTATGGATTTTATCTCCATGCCATTGAGAATATATTGTGACAATTCAGCTGTTGCTTTTATGGCTAAAAACAACAAAAGTGGGAGTCGAAATAAACACATCAACATTAAGTATTTAGCCATAAGGGAACATGTTAAAGAAAAGAAAGTGGTCATTGAGCACGTCAACACTGAATTAATGATTGTTGATCCTTCGACTAAGGGCATGCCACCGTTTAAATTCAAGGATCATGTAATGAATATGGGACTTGATTGCATTATGTAGTTTCTCATTATATGGACAATGTTATCTTAATTAAACTTAATTATTGGGATGTTTTTCTCATATTTATGTGCACCTTAATTTGATTTGAGAAAATTCATCTGTGTAGGACCAAGAATAAACATAGGGTTTATTCATTGAGAAATTGTTACCACATAAATTTTAATAGAAATAAATACATAGTAATACATGGAAGATAATACTCGTCATTAGAGGACATATCACCATGATTCATGTATCTATTACTTAATACAGATTATCAATGGGTTTTTAAGATGAGACATTAAGATTGGAAGTATGGACCAAGTGGGAGAATGTTAAGCTCCTTTATGTTTTCCCAACTACTTCCTACAATTACAGAAGTAAACTGAAGTCATTTCCTTAATTTCTAGAAACGAACTACAATAATTTCATTAAATTACGGAAATCAACTGCAATTAATTAATTTTTTGTTGGGAGCTTCTGGAATGGTCCATTACTCCCTCTACAGTTCTCTACCATGATTTGTGGAACACTTAACACATAGCCAACAGAAGTTTGATGGAAGCTTGGCTATAAATACTTCTGTTTGGTTCCCAAGCTCACTAACTCAATCCCCTTCAGTTTTACACCATCGGTTAGAATGAGCAGAGCTTGGAAGTGCCAAGAGGAAAAGAGATTTTGGGTATTTTTTGTTTGCAAAGTTGGTTCTACCTCTTGCACAGTTAATGGAGTTCTGTATTTTCGCTGCTCTATTTTACGGGTTGTGCCTGTTGTTATTCATGTTTTACAAAAAGAAGCTGTGTGCCAAATTCAACTTGAGTGGAAATCCTTGTGGAGTTTGCCTTGTTCATTGTTATTGTGAATCGTGTGTTCTACGCGAGGAATACAAAGAACTATAGGACAGAGGATGAAATCCCAATCTCCGTGTACTCACGTTTTAGAAAACAGGGCTCTGCTAGAGCAGGGCTCTGCTTATCATGAAGTCAAATATGTTTGCTGTGATTATTAACAGTTCTGTTACAAATTGTTGGTTTTCTATTTATAGACCAGTTACATGATCGCATAAAGCATTTCACTAGACTAGCAGTTTTATTTAATATTTGCCTAGCCTTCACAGTTTATAGGTTAGAAACTGTAGAATTTTTAGAAAGAAGAAACAATATTTAGAAACAGTGTGTCCGGTACAAACAAATGTCAGGAAAGGCTTTACTAGCAATTTGGCAGAGCAAAAGCCCGTCATTTTGTCATCTACGTAGAAAAGGAAAGAAGAGAGGCCTATAGTTGCATTGGATATTTACAGGCATTCTTTCTTTTATTGAGCGAGCATTAATGGCCAGACATATTTTTCTTGGGCATTAATGTTTATTCCGCATTAAAGTTTAGATTTAACATTGTTAAAATTTTCGATTCTTTTTAAGTATTTATTCTGCATTAAGAATCTTTATTAAGCTAACAGTATGCACAAGTGTAAGTGATTTTAATTCTTCCCATTCCAAGGGAGATTTTGAGGTTTGTGTCGCGTTTGCTTTCATTTGGAGCATCATGCTCTAGATTGTCCAAAAACCAGCCCCACACGTTTTGTCAGAACCTTGCATCTCAATCTAGCAAAATCTTATTATTAGAAATTCTAATGTTGTGCTGGCACTGCAAGGAGGATATTGACATCTATCGATCCATGCATAATAGTGAAATCAAGCGATGATCCCCTGAATTGTCTTCCCTCAAACACATGAAACTTACACAGGTAGGAAACACAAGTCAGATATGAAGGACCATTGACAACTTTGTTTATTCAGACAAGAGGGAAAGAAAGAAATTAGGATTTTAATTAATTGTTGAAGGCTCATGAGAGAGTTTTCTATGTATTGATTATTTTATGATGTCAGTTTTCATTTTACTAACAAGTTCATCTTTCTCAATTATGTGATCGACGTATGTTTCCCAAAACTGATTGTTTTGAAGTTATTCATTTGGTAATTGTGTAATTGATGTATGTTTCCCAAAACTTATTATTTTGAAGTTATCCATTTGTATTTTGGTTTCGTAATTGGATTGCACTCTTTCATAATTTTGGGTGCGCTCTTGTGAATTCTTGCGTAGTGTGTGAATGAGATACGTTTAAAGAACTAATTGCTCTGAGGTAGAAATGCTTACATTTCGTCTAAATTTCGTCCTTCCATTCCTACCGAGATGTGGTTAATGAATCTATGCTACAGTGCACAACTTTGCGTTCTTGACTAGATGGGCGAGCGTTTTCTAATACCGAAATGGAGAAATCCAGTGGTCACAAAGGTATTCACCAATCAATTCCACCTAATTTGTTGACTTTTATAGTTTTTTTCGTTGATCTCAGATTCAGTTTTCATGACCCTTTATGTAGTTGATCAATTTCATATATTTTCTTTATCAGAGAACCACCAATTTTGCATGATTAGTGCGGGAACTTGAAACTTTTTGTATTTTTTGAAAGCTACTGAAGAAGGGGGTTTTTTATTTATATCTTAGAACCAACATTGAAAAGAATTCCTGCCCCCCTTAACGTATGGTTTCTCCCATTCATACTCATCAACAGGCACAAGAAATGTTAAATTGGGGTTGCTACTAACTGTTAGGATTTTGGGTTCCGGGGATCTAAATATTTTCTATTACTGTAACCAGGAAGATGGGAACTCTCTGAGCAGGGACATATGCAGTTTTTCGCTCCTGGGTAGTTAAATTATATCATTGGATGATACTTGAATTAGAATGGATGCGACCAATTAGAAAGGCTGAATTAATTGCGTTATTAAAGGGGATTCGGCTTTGGCTCATTGAATTTTCAATGACCCAAGTGTTATCCTCTACAAAGGCTACGCGGGTCTAAATAGAAAGTGTGCTATGTTTTTCAATGGGGAAGTGCATGTTTTATACAGTGGTACCGTTTGCTAAATTCCTTCATCTTTCATTTGTTAGATTCTCTCATTGGGGAGGAAAAGTGTCTCCTCCCTTCTAGAAAAAACTTTTGATGGTTGGAGAGGCGTTTATCAATGCGAAGCTACTGCAACAACAATATTGTCTAGCTATTGTTTTATTTGTCGATATTGTAATGATACGATTTCTAAGCCTGCTATCTTGTCTAGTACCGAAGAAAATGAGATGGGGAACTTGAAAGAAATCTAGGGCATATGTTTTAGGTGTCTTGTCATTCCTTCCTAATGATACACAATGGATTTGATGTAAGCATCTCAGAGTCAATTTTGAAAGTCAAGTTAAAGAAACTTTACAGCAGGTGAAGCTCAGATTTCAGTCAGTGGGATGGGGTTCATATAATTGATAATAGGCTTATTAAGGGTGTTGTTGGAATGGATGAGCGAAGTGCTTCTGGTGATATAAGATTTTTCAACCGATGCGATTTTAGGAGTGCTCGGGAAAATGCTTGTGCGTCAAAAGGAAAATGGATATATGAAGTAACTCTGGAGACGGCGGGGATTCAACAACTCGGCTCGGCCACTATTACATGTTTTTTTACTTGCCATGAAAGTGTTGGTGATGATGAAGATTCATATTCTTATGATGGAAGACCAATGCAGAAGTGGAACAAAGATAGTTATGGGTTGTTGGATATGTGACTAAAGTGATTAATTGATTCATGAAGTTCGAAGAAAGTGCATTAGTTATTTTAACTTCATCTCATAAATGTGACTCATCCAACAAAGAGGCTAGCTCGCCAAATAACATTAATCATTACAATCTATATCTAATGATTTTGGAATTACTCTAAATTATAATATATATAATAATTTTGGAATTATTCTAAATTGTGAAATGTAAATGTGTTAGAAAACCTGCACGGATGAATCTAGCTAGTAAAGGTTGAACACACAGCTTTGCAGAGCAAAAACACTAAAAGAAAATCGAAAGAAGAAAAGAATGATTCATTAGAAAATATGTTAAAATGCTCATGACATAGCATTACTGGGTGAAGATCCCAAGGTAATGCACGATAGTGGTGATTAGTGAGAAGACTCAACACCTACAACAAGTTCCAGAGATAACTAGTCAGTTGCGGAGTTAAAGAAGGAGCAAATCAAAGAGTAAATCATGCAAAAGGAATATTGCATGCAATCCCATGCTCTAATTAAGAGTCCGCATGTAGATGTGTAGTAGTTGCATGTAGTCGCATGCTCTAACTAAGAGTCTGCATGTAGGTGTGTAGTAGTTCCAACACCCCCCCTGAACACCACTATGGGGAAAAATAGAAAATGGGCCCTGACAAATAAGGCCAAAGGTCACCCAAAATATAGTGCAACTTGTATTAAAATTGAGGAAAGAGGGAAAGCCACGTGGAAAAAATCCCCCCTCAAAATACAATGTAATCAAAAGAAAAGAGGAAGAAAAGACATTTGCTAAGCAACTGTGTCCTTCACTCCAAGACGATCATGCAGAGAGCGAAACTTCTGCTCAGTGAATGTCTTGGTGAAGATGTCTGCAGTTTGTTCTGCTGAGGGACAGAATTGCAAATCAATGACCCGATCATGTACTAAGTCTCTGATGTAGTGCATATGGATCTCTATGTGCTTCGTCCACTGCCGCTGTACTGGATCCCTACAAAATTTGAGAGTGCTCTGGTTCTCACACCAGATGACAATGGGCTGGTGGAACTGAATGCCCAACTCAATGAGGAAGTGTTGTAGCCACAGAGCCTGAATGGTGATGTTGAATACTCCTCTGTACTCGGCCTCAGCTGAAGAGAGAGCAATAATAGCCTGCCTCTTGCTCAACCAACAGATAGTGCCAGATCCTAGACTAAGTGAATATCCGAAGGTGGACTTGCGATCAATGTTGTCTCCCTTCCAATCAGAATCTGTGAAGCCAAGGAGATTCAATGTAGTGCCTGCTGCATAGTGAATCCTGAAGGTGATGGCGTCTTGCACATATCGAAGGATGTTCTTGGCAGCATTCTAGTGTAGCTCATGCGGCTCCAACATGTATCTGGAAATTGCCCCTACTGCATATGAGAGATCTGGTCTAGAGTGGGTGAGGTACAATAAGCTCCCCACTAGCTGTCGGTAGAGAGTGTTGTCAACTAATGGAGTGTCACCTCCATCCTCAAGGCGGACCCTAGACAGAAAAGGAGTCGGCACTGGCTTACAGTCAGTCATGCGAAATCTCTCGAGGAGATCCCATGCATAATTAGCCTGAGAGAGTTTGATGCTTGTGGAATCCTGGCTAATCTCAAGACCAAGAAAGAAGTGTAATGGACCCATTATCCGTCATCAAGAACTTATCATGGAAGGCCCTCTTGACTGTAGCAATGGTTGAAGCCAAGATGCCAGTGATTAGGAGATCATCTACATACAAAACTAAGATAAGAAGAGAATCATGTGTCCTAAGCATGTAAACATTCAGATCAGACTTACATCTTTCAAAATTTTGTGATAAGAGAAAAGAATCCATCTTCGCGTACCAAGCTCTCAATGCCTACTCTAGGCCGTAGAGAGATTTCTTCAGTCTGCAGACCAAAGATGAATCCTAAATGAAACCATGTGGATGCTCCATGTAGATCTCCTCAGATAGGTCTCCATGAGGAAATGCATTCTTCACATCCATCTGATGTACTTCCCACTGCTAGGCAGCCGTAAGGGAAAGTGTAAGGCATATGGAATCCATCTTTGCTACTGGAGCAAAGGTCTCGTCATAATCAATGCCATGCGCTTGTTGGAAGCCTTTAGCTACTAGCCTCGTTTTCCATCTGGTGATTTGTGCATTTGCAGCACTCTTGGTCCTGTAGACCCATTTGCATCGGACAAGCTTCCTTCCTGAAGGAAGGGGGACTAGATCCCAAGTCAGGTTCTTGAGCAGGGAGTTATACTCCTCCTCCATGGCGGACTCCCAAGATGGATACCCAGCAGCCTCAACATAAGATTGTGTATCAGAAGACTGAACCAAATGACAGTGCTAGGAGGGCAATGGTTCAGTGGTAATGAGGACAAGAGGAGGCTCAATAAACTCTGAGCTAGTCCCTTGTAGATCAGAATTATCCCCCACAAGACCATTTCTAGCAACTGGTTGGTCTTGTGCATATATCTCACGTAAGCTCCTTGTTCTCTGTTTATGACAGGGGTATATGATTCACTGCTGGAAGCCCGATCTGGGCTTGGATGTGGATCATCATTTGCATGGACTAGATTTGTATCTGAAGACTCTGTCTCTGCATCTGCATGCTCTTCCTTGGCATCTGCATGATCTGTATCTACATCTGAGTGCACTGAGTCATCATCTCGGACATGAGGTAGATACAAAGTGTCTGCATGCAGCGACTGAGGTGCATGTGAGAGACTTTCCTAAAATTTGACACTTCACTCAATGATGAGCTTGTTCGTAGAGGGAATGAGGAGTCGATATCCCTTCTCACCATCAGGGTATCCAACAACGATGCACTCAATGCTCTGTGGATCAAGAGCTTTCCTCTTTTCATAGGGGAATCGGGCCCATGCTCGAGAGCCAAAAACACGGAGGTGAGTGATCTTTGGTTTAGTGTCGCTCCAAGCCTCAAAGGGGCTCTGATCCTTGATAGACCTATGAGGAGATCTATTCTGGATGTAGTTAACACAATTAAGTGCTCCGGCCCATAACTTATGAGGCAATGACTTAGCATGCATCATGCAGGAAGCCATCTCTTTGAGAGATCGGTTCTTTCTCTCAGCAACTCCGTTTTGTTGCAGAGTGTATGGAACTATGTACTGCAACTGTATGCCGGACTGAACGCAAAGGTTCCGAAGTGCTGTGTTAACATATTCCCCCCCATTTTCTGTACGGAGGGCTTTGATATTTCTCTCTTACTGTGTCTCAAATAGTGCTTTGAAATCCTCAAAGTGCTTAAAAACTTCAGATTTGGTCCTGAGAAGATACACCCAAGTATACCGTGAGAAATCATCAATAAATGTAAGCACATACATTGCTTTGTTGATGGAAGGATGAGGAAAGGGCCCCATGAGATCACTATGGATCATATCTAGAGGAGAGGATGCTCTGTGAGTCTTGCCAGTGTCAAACTTTTCTCTGGTATGTTTGCCAAGAACACACCCTTCACAAACTCCTTCAGAGAAACTGATATTTGGCAAGCCTTCCACCATCTCATTCTTGCTTAGCTGCTGCATATACCTGTAATTTAAGTGACCAAACATTTCGTGCCAAAGCCTACTACTATCATCAACATGTGTAAGCAATAAGGGGGATTCATATTCAATAAATTCAAAAAATGTATACAGTCTGGCTCCATTGTTTACCTCACCAGTTGCAATTTTGGCGTTGCTATGTAGATCATATATGTTTACTGCATCTCGAGTGAATTCCACTCTCTTTTCGGTGCCAGAATGAGTGATCTGATAAACTGAAAGCATGTTTACCGAAAGTTTTGGAACATGAAGCACATCTTCAAAGCTTCCATGTAAAAGTTCCACTCTACTTTTTCTGGTGATCTCAATAGGTGAGTCATCTCCCATGAGGATGGGAGGTCCTTTGCATGCATCCAAAGAGGAATAGACTTCCTTTGTAGTAGCCATATGATGTGATGCACGAGAATCTATAATCCATGCATCAGGTGAAGAATTAATTGCAACTAAAGCATGACAATTATTACCTCTCTCGTGTGGCGGATCCTCAGTTTTCTTCTTGGCGCCCTGAGGGATGTGATCCCCAAGGTTGTGCTTCTGAAGGATTTCTGCCATTTGGTCAATTTGTTTTTTCATGCAAGAGGATTCTGGATGAAATCCTCCTTGACAGTAGGTGCATATGTTTCCTTTCTTCCCTTTCTCATTTCTCGAGCAGGAGGAGTCATTGAAGGGCTTGGTGTACCCTTCCTTATTTGGATGGGAATGTGCTTTTTCCTTGTCTTTTTGCTGCTATTTTTTCTGAATTGAATCAGATCTGTGATGTTTATTGTGGTTTCTATCATGCACAGCAAGTGCATGCATTTTTGGAGGTTTGATTTTCCCCATGCCAATGAGTTTATCTTGCTCAAAAATAAGGGACTCCATAAATTCTTTGAGAGAAGGCATAGTGTAGGATTTACCTGTTGCGAGCCTTATTGAATGAAATGTAGACACAAATACGGAGTATTCCGGTTCGAGCTCTGACATAATAGAGAGAATTTGGCGACTCTCCTACTTGGATTTGTCAATTCCACAACCCTTGAGTTGGAGCAATAGATCATTATATTTGGTGAAGAAGTCTTTAATTCTCTCATAGTTTCGTGGATCCAATGATAGCAGCTCCACTTCGAGCATGTGTCCTTTCATCTCATCCTGTTTCCCGTAGAGATCTTCAACCTTTTTCCAAAACTCATTGGGAGTATTGTAGGCAGATAGATGAAACTGAAACTCTGGAGATATGCACATGCATATGGATCCATGGGCCTCATCCATACGGTTGAGGTACTTGGATTTCTCTATCGCTGAAGTGGGTTCCACTTCTGTAGCCATGGTAATCTTTTACAACCCTTTTTGACGAAGGTATCGAGCCATTTGGTCCTTCCATTCATGATAGTTGTACGGTGTTAGGATCGATGCTTTGGGAAACTCCATTTTTCTGTCAATCTTCGATCTCCGAGCTTTAATATCTGCAAAATAAAGTACTGGTGCGCCTTTTATCTGCAACCTGTGGGCTCTGATACCATGTAAATGTGTTATAAAACCTGCACACATGAATCTAGTTAGTAAAGGTTGAACACATAGCTTTGCAGAGCAAAAACACTAAAAGAAAATTGAAAGAAGAAAAGAATGATTCATTAGAAAATATGTTACAATTCTCATGATATAGCATTACTGGGTGAAGATCCCAAGGTAATGCACTATAGCGGTGATCAATGAGAAGACTCAACACCTACAATAAGTTCCGGAGATAACTAGTCAGTTGCGGAGTTAAAGAAGGAGGAAATCAAGGAGTAAATCATGCAAAAGGAATCTTGCATGCAATCCCATGCTCTAACTAAGAGTCCACATGTAGATGTGTAGTAGTTGCATGTAATCGCATGCTCTAACTAAGAGTCTGCATGTAGGTGTGTAGTAGTTCCAACAATCACAATTTCTTTATGCAACCTTTCACATTTTCCTGAGCATCCTCTAAGAAGTAAACCTAGAGCTATCAACTTTGATACGAAGAAATAAATTTGATAGGTCGACGCGCAAACAATTATTTTCTATTACACTAAATCACACAATTACATCACATATTTATTTCCTTAATGAGATTTGAACGTTTCTAAAATGAGGGATTGTTGTTGAGAAAATATCTCAATTATCCAATTCACTCAACAAACCAATATTACGTGTTTAATTCACTCAACAGACCAATCTTACATGTTTAATTGACTCAACAAACCAATCTTATGTGCAAACAATTATTTTCTATTACACTGAATCACACAATTACATCACATACTTATTTCCTTAATGAGATTTGAACGTTTCTAAAATGAGGGATTGTTGTTGAGAAAATATCTCAATTATCCAATTCACTCAACAAACCAATCTTACATGTTTTCTGAAGTAAGTGTTATTTCAAGTGTAGACATGTTCACGAAGAAAGACTATAAATGATTTTCTCAGTGATAAATTTCCACTGGCTCATGTTAGGATTTTTTAGTTTAGGGCGTGATAGTTGCACGAAGATAAGTACTTCCTCGGTTAACTTAAAAAATTATATAACTGTATTGGTAATAATATGCCCTCAATACATGCATCTATGAGTATATTTTTCCTTGCCTAGTTGAGATTTGTTACTAAATCAAATGTTCATAGAGGTGGATCAATTCTCATATTTCAGAGGTGTTATGGTTAGGGAAACATACCCTTTTAAGATTTGGGAAAATCAAATATGATATTATGTTTGAGCTTGTCATTACATTAAAATTAATCGATACGGTTAACTTCCAAACCTAGTCTTATATTTCTAAAGTGACTATACACTAAAACCAACATGTATTAATTAACTTCCAAACCTAGTCCCATATTCCCAAAATAACTATACACCAAAACTTGCAGGTATTACTTAACTTCCAAACCTATTCCCATATTCCCAAAAATGATGATATACCAAAATTAACAATTATTATTTAACTTCCAAACCTAGTCCCATATTCCCAAAATGAAAATACACCACAACTGGAAGGTATTAGTTACCTTCCAAACTTATTCCCAAAATGATGATACATAATTTATTCCAAAAAATGAACCTATGCATTCAACATGTGGATGGAATTAGCAGAGTATAACAAAAACTTACTAGGCTTCTTATAACATCCATCCATACATTGACTTAGGAGATAACAATTACTAGGAAAAGGCTTGGTAATGAATAAAAATGTCGATAAATAAAGTTAAATATTTGAGACGATATGAATTTTCTCAAGGGGTAATTCAATATGATATCAGACTAGAGATTAGTCATAGCTCCTAGACAGTTGTTCTGTCGACATATAATACAATTGTTATAGTTTCACATTTTAAGGTTTCGATATGTTTGTGCACCAAGTCCCATCGTGGTATTGACAACTATTATTCTTATTAACTATTCTGCAACAGGAACATTAGGATACCAATGAAACTCACACTTGCCATAAATCTCAAACTTCACACATTGAGTTCATTGCTTTTGTGGCAAGGAACTAGGAAATAATCTCGCATCATTAGCACCATCGATCTTGGAAGGACTCACCCAATGGTTCACAATCATCAAGGGTAAGTTAGGGTAACACTTCTCCCTCTTGCCGATGGTAGCCAGTCGTTTTCATCCTTGCCCAGCTTGAATGGCTTTGCAACCTATGTGGATACCTCACCCTCTCGGTAATGGAAAAGTGCTTTGGTTAAGGTATTGACCCTGGTCTTACTCTCTTCAACTTCCTGAATGAGTTGTCTATGCCATATTGTCACGCAGAATTAGTCGATCTTGCGGACAAGACAGACCTTCCTAGAATCTAATGAAGACCTAATGACAAACAAACCAACCAGACATTATCGTTCTCTATATCCGCTTTATAAATAATGGCAAACAAATGTGTTTAAGGGCCTACCTCATGTCCAACGCAAGTTTGGAGATGCCTTCGCTCCTTTGATCCAAGTAAGTTCCTTCGTCGCAAACCTGCAAGCACAAACAAGGCAAATGATTAAATAGCACCTGAATATCCAATATTATAAAACATATTTAACATGAAAGTCAAGGAGTCCATGAAACAAATAGCATAAGTTACTTGTTGAGAAAAATGAGCTTGATTGTATTAATTCAAAAGGAAAGAACCTTACAACCTTTGCCTTGACGCTGTACAAGCTCCTTCTAGGGTCCAACAAGAAGTCTCCTCTACTTTGACAAGCTTCACTCACTCCCTAATGGGGCAAAAAAGGTATGTGATCTCTCCTCTTAAGCTCAAATAGGAAGTCTTGATTTTACTAGCATTTACCCTCAAAAGTTCAGCTTCTAACCTCTCTGGCCACTGACCCAATGCCTCAATTTATAGTGCAATGGAGATGAGTTACCAGCTCCTCCTTCAAAGGGATAGAATCCTCCTTCAAAGGGATAACTCCTCTCAACGAGGGATTAGTTCCTCCTATGATGGGATGCATGAACCACTTGGAGGGAACAATCCACGTAACAAATGCTTCTAGAAAACTCTAGAATTAACCCAAGATGAGTTTTTTAAGATAAAGATTGCGCCTTTTGACTTTTACAAGGGTACGCACCTTCCCCTTTACATACAGATCGTATAAGTACGTAGATACCTTGAAAAAAAGGCGCGGGCCCACAGGCAAAAGTAAGAGAAAGTGCGGAACCAGAGTTACATTGCTTTTTTGATGTCTTTCTCTCTTTTCTCAAGCTTGTTTTGAAGAGCTGAGGTTTAAGACTTGCTTAGGAAGCTGGTATAGGTGATGATAGGCCTACACCGGCTGCAAATAATCAAGGTGATGATATTTTTGTGTAACACTACACATGGGGAGCTGGATGAGTCCTGGAGGGTACGTCCAAATCCAGTCATGTCAGGGTTTCCCTTATAAGCCCCATCAAAATTAAGCTGGATACAACCATTTGAGGGTGGGAGGAAGCTTGAGATGGAATGGGCAGGGGTAGGTCTAGGAGTAGTAGCTTTGGGATGAAACAAGTTAGATGAGAGATTCAACAGAGATATAATCTAAGATTCAAGAGGTTCTGCATCCTAGTCTACTAGATCCTATTTTTATGCTAGTATGTTTTCTCAGACGTTGGACGTCCTCCAAATATGAGCGTTGGTAGGCGGTTTCCCTTCAAAAATGGCTTGGTTCCTCTCTTTCGAGGAATTCCAAAGAAGAAACTCTAGAGTCAGCCACCAAGCTCGACTTACCACAAGATTGGAAAAATGATGAGTTTGCTAGCCTTCAAGTAGGTCTCGAATGTCATCTAGGTGGTGATCTATTGGGCCGAAAAGAATGGAGACTTGGTCCCATACTTCACAAGTGATGATACATCCCTCAAAGAGATGGGTAAGGGATTATTTCATCTCCTTTCATAAAGGACACATCGACGAGCTGAAAAATTCGCGCTTCTAGAGTCTATCCTAGGTAAGTACACACTTGTGGCTAGGTAGCCAAAGAAAGTGCGTTACCTTTGTCCACAAGTTACTGCCCCATATTTTTCACCAGAAAGGGTTATCTAAATGGATCATTGCATTAGCCATGATGAGGTAGGCTTCCTTGATAGAGAAGTAGAGAGGCCCCATCTGAGCTTATCTAGATCTTATGATACATGGACATGCCACTATGAAATATGGGCACCTAATCACTCAAAGTCCCCTTGAGGAATATCCAACAACCACTTTGTATCTGACTTCCATCTCCACCATCCTTGATCATTGACTGCTTCGATCCAATAGTCTACCACCCGAGTGGCTGAGATCGAGTGGAAAAGGGGCATCAGATTTGAAAGGGACTGATCCTGATCGAGACAAGGGAACTAATTCTAGGAGTCTTACCAAAAGAAGGATGACTTCCCATTCTTGACTTCCCAAAAGAAATGGTCATAGATTAGATCACTATTATTATTGGCATGATTCCAATTTTCGAACTTGTACTCGGAAGAGGTTCACAAATGAGGGCCACCTCGGATCTCACCTGTTTGTATTTTTGGGTCTAGATTGTCTTCCAAATCTTTTCTCCCCCTTGGATCCATCTCCTCCATAGCTTGGCTCCAAGGGTGGCACTGAGTACTACAGGGTCCCTCAGATTGAGGCCTCCTAGATCCTTGGGGAGGCAAAGCTTATGCCATGCAACTAGTGCCATTTCTGGTCCATGGAGGCTCCACTCCATAGGAATCATTTGAATATCATTGTTAGCTCCAAGTATATACATTTGGGGGAATGGAGGGAGACAATTGATACATCGGCATGGCTTGTAGTATAAATTTCAAAATGGTTTCTCTTCCAATGAGGTTGAGGACATGGAATGTCTAGTTTGAAAATCTCTTGGATAACTTGGAGTAGAGGTATTTTTAGGGAGAAAAGTGGAGGGGATTAAATATAAGAGGGACCCCTAGATATTCATGGGGAATAGATCCGATGGTGAAGCCCAAAACTATATCTAGGCAAGATTGAACTAGCCTGGGAGTATGGAAGAAATGAATTCTCGATTTGTCCTTGTTTAGCAGCACACCTGAAGAATCTTGGAAGTCCACTAGAATGTTGTTCAACTGGTCCAATTCCTTGATAGTTTCCTTACCAAATAAGAGTTTATCATCCATGAACTCTTGGTGTGTCATATGAAAATTAGTTCCATGTAGGTGGATGCTTTCCAACAAGTTTAATTGCTTGGCGACCTTTATCATTCTTCCCAGGCCCTCTGCTACAATGATAAAGAGGAATGGGGATATGGGGTCCCCTTGATGGATTCCTCTAGAAGACTTGAAGGTAATTGAGGGGGATACATTGATTAGGATTGAGAAGAAATGGGTGGAGATCAGGGATCTGATCCATTGGATTCATTCATCCACAAATCCAAAAGCTCAAAGGATTGCCAGTAGATAATCCCATTTCAGGCGGTCATAAGCTTTTGATAGATCCAATTTTAGCTAGAGACCTCTTGTTTTGTGAACCTGTAAGGAATGTATGGTCTCATGGGCCAAGAAAATTCCATCCATAATTTGGAATCCTTCAACAAAACCTGATTGTTCCTGGTTGATAATGTGATGGAGGATAGGTTTTAGACGTCTGACCAAAATTGTAGAGAGGATTTTGTAGATGACATTGCATAGGGCAATCAATCTAAAATCACTAGGAGACAAGACATATTGGGATTTAGGAATGAGTGTAAGGAAGGTGGAATTAAGATCCAACCTGATTTGACAAAGCCGATGAGATTCCTCCAACATATCCCATATGTCTTGACTCAGGAAGTACCAACCCGCTTTAAAGAATTCAACGATGAATCTATCTGGACTGCGAGCTTTATTGGAGGGCATGGCCTTGACCACTTCTTCCACATTAGAAAGCGTGATAGGACTAAGCAAGGCATCATTCTGAGTAGGAGAGACTAGGGAAGGGATATGCAGCATGATGGTTTGTATGGCTTTTGATCTATCATAACCTTTGTCTCGCAATAAGGAGGAGAAGTAGGTCCTCAATTATTTCTCAATATATTCTTGGAATTCATAAAAAGTTCCAATAGATCCTTGAATTTTAGTGATCCAGTTACGTTGGTGATGATTGATCATGGATCTATGAAAAAATTTAGAGTTGCACTCACCCTCGTACAACCACTGAATGCACGATTTATAACACCATAGGATCCATTCTTGATGCATTCTTTCTTCTAACTGCCATATGAGGAGCCCCTCTTCCTCCACCATCTCCAGGGAGTTTCCATCCTACATTATTGTCCTCTCAACTTCCTCCAAGTGAGCTTCCAACTTGTGTTTCTCCTTGAAAATGTTACCAAACTCCTCACAGTTCCAGGTTTTGATTTTGAGTTTCAATGCCTGGAGTTTCTTTTGGAAGGATTGCATATTATTTCATTTAGGATCTTCCATCGTGGTTCACCAGGTTTCAATCTTCTCCAAAAAATTGGGGTGTCGCAACTAGAAGCTTTCAAATCAAAAGGGCTTTCTCCAAGGAGCAACCGCGATAGTCATTGCCAGACTGATAGGCTAGTGGTATGATACAATGGAGGATAATATCTCAGTTCAACATTTGGATCTTTTAAAATAATATGTTCTAATAGGATAAATCGATCCAACCGGTTGGCCACCTAGTTCTATCCACCTCGTCTATTATTCCAGGTGTGAAGGTCGTATTTGGGGAGAATGTTAACTAAGTGGAGATCTACTATGGCGTCATTGAATACCAAGGAAGAGGGATTCAATCTCTAGACTTAAACTCTCTTCTCTTTAATATTTCTGATCATATTTAAGTCCCCTCCAATAATCCAATCCTCTGTTGCCAAAGATCGACTCAATCCTCGTAGCTAGGAGAGAAAGAGGGTCTTTATCCCGTGGTGTGGGGGGACCATAAAATGCAGTGAGACTCATCTTTGCTTCCACGCTTGTTATAGACATTTTTGGGCACTTCAACCCCAATCACAAATGTCCATAAAATGAGGGCTCTTAAGTCCCTAAAAGTGTTGCTTCACTGCCTAAAGGAACAAGGTCAACTGATTACATCATCTCCCAGAAGTTCTCCACTGAAAACTGCTCATAAATGGTCAAAACTGGACCATACTGAAAGCTCCATGCAGAGGGTGCGATCCATATCACCTTCCCAATGTACAAGGTGTGATGCATACTGTTTTGCTCCTCTGTAGGGTGCGATGGTCGGGAGTGAACAAATGGCAGGGACAAAAATGCGAGGTGGAAGATCCTGGAATCTTCCAGAAGCTTCCCCTCTGACACTCGCCACTCCATTTTCGATGAGGGATGAGTAAGAGATCTTCATTCTCCAAGTGGAAGTAGGAACTATCAGAGAGAAGACACTAATCAAGATCCCAAAAGATGACTCACCTCACTGTAATCATCTATATATGGATCCCTCATCACAGAGATCTAGAGATTGGAATTTTGTAACTTATAGAGAAGTGTTGTTGGTATTCTAGTGTACATTCACAGTGTTGGGTGATTTTGCTTTGCTTGAGGTGAAGAAGGGCTTCTTAGCTAGAGGATGATGTTGGATCAGAGCATATGGTTGTAATTTTCTTGCTACTTTTCATTTGAATAAAGCTATTCTTGTTTCCTTCCATATTCTCGTGTACTTGTTTATATATGCTTGTATATGGTTAATGTATATTTGATCCTGCATTATTTATGAACTTAGATTCTTGTTTCTTGCATAGTAGTATGTTGCTGTGATTCTCCAGGTCATTTTGAAGCTGAGCAGACAAAGAGCAAGCGGTAAAACTCTATCAAGAAGGAGAGGAAATCGAGTGCAAGACTCAAGTTGGCCCTCTTGGTTCTCCTCTCATCTATTTTCATAAAAGGAATCAATAATATACTTTGATTGTTTGTTTCTAAGGTAGCCACCCATGTTAGTGGGAATAGCAGCATCTGTGTGGACACTATTCCTGTATAACAAAATGGCGACTCCGCTGGGGACAACTAGATTACTTGTTAGCCTATCTATCCTTGTTTCTTTTATAAACATACAGACAGAGCCCGAAGTGAAGCCATCTAGCCTTCAAACTGCATTTGTCATACAAATGCAAAGTAGATCAATGCTGCTTCAATCAATCTCTGGGTTTTGTTTATGAATTAAAAAATAGATCTGCAAGCAATATAATTTCCCTGAGTGGTGGCTCTAGTAACCTCTTAGATCACCCCTGTATTTTACATACATTGATCTGTACTTATTCAGCTTAAACACCTGAGCTAAACTGCAAACTGTGAGTGAAATCTCATTCAAAGTATCGCATTGTAACCATCGCACCCTACCTTCAAGGCATCCTGTATGCATCACACTTCCCGAATGGAGTAGGTGCGTTGCATACTAAGTTCACTGTGTAACAGGTGTGATGGTCAGGGAGGATTGATTTTGCCCTCCGACTGTAGATTTTTCTCACTGTTTTCTGTCTTGTTCAAGAGTTTTTGCTGTCTGTAATCAATGTACTTCTGTGAATACCCCCTTCTCTTGCATTATTCTGCCTCCTTAGTGCAAAGAACTAAAAACGTTTTTATGTATTGTGTGTCATTTTAGTTCTCTTTTGTAAAAAGTAACATAGTCGAGTTGTCGTCTCTAGATCTGAAAGTGTCGTAGCTATCGTTTTCAGATTTAGAAAGTAATTCCATTGTTCCAGATAGTTTATTATACAGTTACTGTTGCATAGGACTTGATTTACTTGTTTTAAAGTGTCGGAAAGCAATTTCCATTTCAAAATTGCAAAGTGTCTCTCTTGCTTTCACTTCGTTTTGAAAAAGAATTTTGTTGAGTACAGTCGCTTTAAAAGTAATTCACTTTTTCACATAGCTTTCTTAGCATCATTTACACATTAAGAGAGCTGAAAACCAATACATGCATGTGCATTTGCATTTTGAATGCTTGGCTTGATTTAGGACTGTGCATATTAGCGTGTGCTCTATGAAGTAAAGATGCTTGATTTTGTTCCCTCTAGTAGCTAGGATTTTCATTGCTGAAAGACAATAAAACGTTTGTTTATCATCTTAGACTGCATTTAGGAATTATACATACATCACGTGGTGAACCTGAAAGGAAAAATGTTAAGAAAGATCAACTTAAAATAAATCCAATGAATCTAACAACGCTTTGGAACTTAACGTACAACATCTAGAGGTCTAGGCTAGAGACGTATTCTGGCATCGTAAAGCCTGGTAACTATTGCTTTTAGTGCTGGTTGGGTGATTCCTCCACTCTGAGATGGCAAGTGCCATTATGGACTTATGCTCCCACGTACCGTTGCATATATATTGGGAGACCACGATAGGCTGCATCCTTTATCCTTAGGAAGCCATATTTGCCGCCCTATCGATCATAATGCACCGAACATAGCATTCGGGAAGACTGACTGCCGTACCATAAAAAGTATTCTAGAGTTTTATGATTGGTTTGGTAATCCTCTCTACCTAGATCTCTAGAGAAGTCCATTTTGCTCCTTTTTAGACTCCTTAAAGGAAAAGGTCCTCCGAGCGCTTGTCACTTCAAGCTCAATAAAAATTGAATGCAACTAGAGTCATCTTTTGTTTTTTCTCGACTCTTTAAAATTGAAAAAACAAGTTGTGTCCAAGCATCTAAAAATTTATTTTAATCGGAATAATGTCACAAATTCCCCCATTGATTTGAAGGTTGAGAAAATGGAGTCTACCAACCAAGGATTTCCCCGTGAAGGAAATCCTAGTCCCTTCCTATCTTGGGGAGAT
>APFE030791860.1:4033-18512 GCA_000404065.3 Pinus taeda
CCTGTCCAGAAATCTCCCTTTGCTCTCTTGCTCTCCTTCTCCCAATCTGCTCATGAAAGAATGAATGATCTTTTTCCTCCTTTTCCTCCTTTAACCCAACCCTAAATGACTTTTGGGTGATCCCTAAATCCAATCGCTGAGATAGATTTAGATCAATGGCTGAGATTAAATGTACATTTAAATCTCACTTTCTATTTTTTAATTCACCCACTTTAATAAAGACCCACTTAGTCATTTATTTCCAAAGTCACTTTTCCTTTCTAATTTTTCATTGACTTTATAAAAGTCACTTTAAAATTAGATTTAGTAACTTTATCACTTAAAGTCACTTTTAAATTAGATTTTAACTTTATAAAAATTATAAAGTCACTTTAGGAGAAAAATTAAAATCTTTTGGACACTTTTCCCTAGGCCAAATATCAAAGCCTAAGGGAACCACCTGTCCTCTGGTACCAAATTTCAACAATTTTAGTGCCTGCTAACTGGGTACCCACCCTATCCATTCACCTATAGCTTCCAGGAATACTTTGTTGGTGAGAGGCACTAGTCTATGAACTACCCTATCATTTCCTTACCTTAGAAATTCTTATGGGTGGGTGGTAACACTATCCAACTTCTAGGTATACCTATACTCTTCATCCATTATAACCCGCTTGAACCAAGTTTCGTGGATCATACAATACTAGAGATTATGGAAAGATAGTATCCTATTACTAGTGTGTTACTTGTAGTGAGCTTATACATGTGGAATACTAGTGACAAGCATAGTGATTACCATTACTTGTACTTGATTCTTGTATTAACCTTGACATATGACTATTGTGTACAAGCATTGTTCAAGCTATGAGTATTGTACTAGTTATACTAGTTCCATTGAGTGAATACACGTAATATCTCCTTTGTTTCAATCATCAATACTATGAGTGTAATACAAGTAGTGATGCTCATTATGAATAGTAACAAGCAGGAAGCTCCATAACTCTTACCAGCGTTCATTACAGTTGGATAAGTAGTACTAGGAAGCATAGTGAAATCGAGACTATTATAGACATGTAAGTTCATCCCATTAGTTGTATCCCTTATATATCAGTAATAAATACGACTTCACTATCACTTATACAGGTATAGATGTAATGAATCATAGTATCTAAGAGCTATGATTAGGCTTGTTCATGCCTTTGATATGTAATGGACTTACTTCATCTTATATGACTAGCTTGACTATAATATCTACCTAATTAAGATACCATGTATAGCTGCTCTTATCCAGGTTATGATGACGTTATATCCATATTATGGAACTAGTATTTATATCAATGTATCCAAGCCATTGAATCCAAGGTAATGACTAGTTACACTGATCTGTAATCTCACACCAATTAGCTAGCATTGGAACTAAGCTTTGTACTATTCATGTTGGTTTGCTCACCTGGTCAGTTTGGATCAATATGGTTACGATTAGGTCATATCTAAGATACTTGTTATTGACCATGGGTCTCAAAGCAAGACATATGACCCACCTGCAGTATCTAGTAAGTCTAATCACGATATAAGGATATGACTTCTATCAGAATCAACACGCTTAACTAACATATGGGATTAGATTACTCATACATAGTGAGCTTCATAGATATAGATCACTTATAGTTAACCTATTAGATAAGTTCAAGCGGGTATTAAGGTGTTATGGATCTACTTGTTTAGACTTACTTACATGATTGATTAGGTGATTGTAGTACAACTTATACTAGATATCCCTTAATTTCCCTTATTGTGGGATGTATGTGATCAATGAGCTATGGGAATAAGAGCACATATACATTACACATATAAGGAATAGGCAGTCACAAGATCCTAAGCTATGTTATTATGTAGATACCATGTGTGAGAAGAGTCATTACACCCAGTACTCTTCATAGGTTGACTATGGACTATCTCTACTTAGACTAAAATAGTATTATTACAATTGATTTCATAGTATAGGTACCAATATTGTATCATATTAGCTAATCTAAGCTTCAAGAGTTTGAGTAAGGCTACTACTTAATGGTGTTCATTAGGGTCTCACTTATTCATACCAACTTAGTTGTTTCCAAGCTGATAAGTGTCATAGTGCTAGTTTCATTGAATCAAAGGGCATGCTTATCCACCTAATCTCACTAAGCTGATAACTCTAATCATATCTATATTATGGAAACAAGATTGGATCTGATCACTATAAGCTAATATGGAAATCATAGGAATCTAGGTTCAACTCATAGGGTTAGTTCTACTTACTAATCTCAATCAGAAGCTGACTAAGCTTACATTGACTTATATCCTATAATCATGGGATTAAATCTTCTTTAGTAACAAGTATAACAAGGAAGCATGATGAGAATGGTTAGACTAGTATAAGTAGTGGAAACAAGAGTGCTTTGGTTTACAAACAGCTTTCTATGAATATGAAGTGTGTGAATATTGATTATATTATGCATAGTACATATAGAGCTTATATGTGTTGGAACCATTAGTAAGAGCAATACTAGTAAGCTATGGGATTTCTACTAAACATGCTTAGATTCCACTGTATTCATTCAACTAGTTACGACCCTTATGTTCACACTGGTTACTACTTGCTATGTTGAATATGTAATGGCAATCATTGCTTTGATCTCACTTACATACGTGCTAATAACTGAACATGTGGAATTGAACCACATCCTTTAGCTCATCACACTTTGAGTTTATTCACGTATCTAATCAAGCTTAGGTTTACTCAGCTCAATTACAACTATGTACTTATTTTGACCTGTATCGTGTTGATTATATTACATAAGTCTATGGGTTTCATTCATCCTTATGCCATAGTATAACCCGCATCTCCTTTGCATTACTATAGAGACTAGTATCACACTTACTAACCCTAATCAATGGGCATAGTAGTACCATATTATGTTGGAAAGAGTAGTACGAGTAGATATAATGAAAGTGTAGACTCATAGTGAAAGCATCATGTTCACCATTTAAGCTTGATAACATATAGCACTGATTTCACATAATGAATGGAAATGGTATAGCTTAAGTAAGCAAGAGCTTTGTTCAGAGTACTGAGCCCATATGGTATTAATCTATTTACCCTAAGCTTAGATGATAGGAAGACAATGTGTTTTATCATTAAGCTAGTAATGGGAATCACCCTGATACTACTTCGTATGTTCCAAACCTATAAGGAAACAAAGGGTGTAAGTAACATAAGCTTGTCACTCTATGATTACAATACCTTCAAAGTGATAGTAATACAGCTTGATCACGTGTTCGATACCCTATCTCTTACATATACGAATCAAAGTCTCTAAGCTTACTTATCCCACTTGTCACTAATGCTACTTACTTCACCATCATATTTAGAGTACTTATTATCTACATAGTAATGATGTGCTAATTTATATGTCATTATGGCACTCCTTCCTTCCTTTTAGTTAGGAAGTGGTAATTAGGAAGATGTATAGATGAGATAGAAAGAGTGAGATGGGTATGAAGGATAGAAGGTATGATGAGGATAGGCCTGATGAGATGGGAGGTATAATGAGGAGAGGTATGATGGGATTCAAGTAGGATGGTAAGATGGTAGGTCTGCTGGGATGGATGGACCGATCATTGGGGACTCAAACGTGAAGTATAACTCCTTCAATCATCCGCCTTAAAAGGATTGGGTTACTTGGTATCAACAATCGATAGAATTCTTCTTCTGTTCGACTTCCCAACCTTTTGGATCACTGGGCAATCGAACAGAAAGCATATCAGATATGGATCAACGGACAACCCAATCCATCATTGGGTCATCACATCCACTCGGCGTATCAACAACTAAAGGGAATAGTATTGAATGCTATCCCTCCCCTTCCACCTGTCCAATCCAAACTTGATTTCTTTCTGAGGCGGGTAGGAGAATAGCAGTACTTTATCTCGCTAATAGATCCCCTCCCACATATTGAATGGTTGGATTTGGACTTGATTCATTCTTTTACTCGACTGAATAAAGGTTTGACACTGGTTTGAACGGCATTCCACCAGGAGGACATGTATTTGAGCATGTATTTGAGCTAGTTAGTTTTTGCTTTATGGCTCTTATAGGTTTTAACACATCGATACAAGAGCGCATCATTTAATAATAGATCTTGTGATTTCACACTCTGAATCGAGAAACTGAAATGATCAATTTCGGTTCTTCAATCACTTAGGTGCGTCATCAAAGCGCGAATAATGCATCGTATAAGAATCGAAAGCGCCTATTTTTATTACCCACCGTTTGACTTTTTTTTATAGAACACATGAGTGAAGATTTAATGATACATAATGTTAGTGAAATCATAGCTATGAGACAGTTCATGAGGCACATGATAGCTACGATACACTTGAGGGGAGATAATAGGGTAAAAGTAGATAGTGTTTTCATCTCCTTTTACTCACCGTAGACTCGAACAACCCATTGTCCACCTAGCTAACTAGCTTCGTCGCTTCGCAACCTAGCTTCCTCGTTAAGTTAAATCCCCTTACCTTTCCTGGCTTCCAACCTAGCACTCTTCAGTTCATTAATCTCATTTATATTTTTATACATCCACTTGCGCCTGTACTTCATATCGCGTGTACGCGTGCTAGCGCCTCTTTCTCCTGTGTGAGTTTGGTAAGGTAGTAGTTAGTTCAGGTAGTGTTCATCAGTAGTTAGTGTGAATAGTTCAGGTAGTGTTGATCAGTAGGTAGTGTCAAATAAGTAGCAGGGTTAGGGTGAGTTCTATTGCTTGGTGTGATAGCTATCGATAGTAGATTCAGTTGCTATAAATGAAGTAATCCCTTTCATTGATCAAGTAAGCGTAAATGAAGCTTAAAGAAGCTTATCTAGGACAAGCCTATGCAAGCTTCGTTATGCAAGCATTAGACAAGGTTCAATCTAGTACCTGTTGCTCTGCCCACGCACACTACAGGTTCATGAGTGCAAGGTAACACTCCAGGTTCATGAGGCAAGTGAACTACGTCCACTAGCCCACGCCACTATCGGTTCATAGTGTGGTAGCTCCTTCTAATCTCTCATGATAGCAACTTCTTTCTCTTTGTAATTGGGTTCATTAAAATGCCATTGTAATTAGATTCATTAGTTGAGATAGCTACAATCAGTATAGTGACCTTATAGCTATTCATATGGTGAAGCTTGTGTCACTACTTATGTAAGTGCTTGAGGAAGGACTAAACCCCTAAAAGATGCGACTACTAGTTGATGAGCTTTGCACCAAGGGTTGATGAGGGTTAAAGAGCTTTGCGACAAGGTGAGGCAGTGTGAATAAAGAATATTGTTCCTTCCAGTAACACGTGAGATTGGTTGAGCACAATGACCTTGACCTTATAGCTTGGAATAGCTCCGATGAGTAAGTGACCTTCTATCCCAATGGAGTGACCTTACCTTATAGCTAGGATGATAAAAGTGACCTTATGTCATTGGTAAGCTTATGCCCACGGTAAAAGTGCTTTAAAGAAAAGAGTTTATGAGTCATACTATTTGATGAGGCACGCTAGGAATATTGGTTGATGAGGCAGTGTGAAAGTATCTAGTTCGTTTATATGCTTCCTCCCCACCCTGAGATTGATTCTCGAAGTGCAATAAGGGCCCATATATCCACAGAATAGATAGGATTTCTCCATCTGTTTTCTTCCCGATGACCACCTATCCATTGACTAGAACAACCCATGTCCCATTAAGCATCGTTGCCTATAACTAAGCATGTCCCATCCCACTAAGCATGTCCCTCCCACGGTTGGCTAGAACAACCTCTAGCTCCTCATGGTGCACCAGTGGGTTCATGAGTCTATCCACCATTGGGATGTTGTCCACCTTAGCTTTAACACAATGGTTCATGAGACAGTGTGAAAGTATCTAGTTCATTCATATGCTTCCTGCGCACAGATTAATGAGTCCATCCACCTACAGAATATAAAGCTGGATCTGGATCAACGACTGTTACTGAAGTGACTCACATTGGAACTGCTACTTCTGGATATGGAATAGGTACTTGAATGGGGTCATCTGGATATGGATCTGAACGAAAGGCATAACTTGGATCTCAATCATGAAGGTTAGAATCATAAGCTTGATCACGATCATTAGGGTATTGTGGGTAAACTGGATATGTTTATGGATGCTATGGGTAAACAACTGGCTCTGCTACTGGTGCACATGCCCCTGCTTATGGATTAGCTTATGGCTCTGCTTCTACTGGTGTACTTGCCCTTGCTACTCGTACTACTACTGTTGGCTTTGCTACTGGTTCATATAGAATAGATGGGACAGTAAGGGATGGATGCACTGGTGGGGAAGCTGCTAGGTATAGACTTGGAAGAAGGGATGCCACTAGGCGAGATGCTGGCTTGTATGTTGGGACTAGAACTAGAAATGGAATCGGGGCGAAGAGAATCTACAGGGACTCTCAATCTCGAAATGGAGTTGGAAGGTATGCTGCTACCTCTGCTTCTCTTGCGACTGCCTTAGGTGCTTGACCCAGAGATAGTGGTGGGGAAGTGGGTCAATAACTATAAATAGTGAGGATGTTGCTACTAATGGTACTGGCGGTGGATAAGTTGGAACTACTGAAGCTAGTGGGGGTGTTGCTCGTGTAGGTGATGTCTGCTTCAATGGTTGGATCTTGATCTCGATCGGAATCTGCTATTGATAGCTTTGCAATGAGATCTAGATATGGAAGGTATGCGTTGTGCATCGAACGAGTGCCTGGCATTGAGAGGGAGCGAGGAAACCTTATAAGTACCATTTTCCGTTCCCGAGTTTCAGCATTTAGTCAATCTACAAAGAAGGAATTGGCTCTGAAGGAACCATATGTGCCTTTCATCCGAAGGCCCTTCTTTTTTCTATGTGATGCAAATATTTTCTTGGAGAAGCTAGTATGTACGGCCGATAGGACTTATAATCTAGGGGCGGTTCGATCTTTATTCACCAAACCAGTAGTTGTGGCCGGTTGAGACTTCTACAAAGAATCTATCTCCAGTGGATGGCGGGTTGATCTACAAAGGATCTATGTAAAGGTCGAGTCCTATCCAGTTATTCGGGTCTTCATAGGCTTTAACGATTCATTCCCATCCTCATCGAGTAAGGTCCTCACGCTACACTTCTAGATAGCGAGCGACAGCGCATTCATTCCTATCAATTGAATCTCTCTGAAGCAGCCAATCAGCGTGGGGTAGAACAAGTTATAACCCGTATAAATAAGTTGCCCAGATATTTTCCTCTCCATCAAGTTCAAGTTCAAAGTAAGAGGATAGTTCGGGTCTATCTATTGAGCCCGTCGGTTTCGTTTTCTTGCTGGTTCATCGGCCAATGAGGATTCGAAAGTAGGCTCAACCATAAGGGAGATGAATTATCTCTCTATCTGATAGTGCTTCCCCTAGGGTTGGAGGTGGAAAAGTTGAGTTTATGAACAATACTTTTGTTAACTCCTCCTACAATACTGGATAGAACATCCTAGATAGAGGGCATGCATAAACTAACTTCCTACTCCCACCGGGGGTGAATGGATGGTGGGCCAGGGAGGATTGATGGATAGTTATATTCTTCTTCTTGTCTTCACTAATCTGATAGGATGTGATCGCCAATCTATGTAATATAGACCCTCGAATGGGACAATCGGATGGGAGGACAAGCCAGAAGTAGACTATCTTCCGTGGGTCAGGCAGGGTGTTCCATTCCTACCTTTTGTTTTAGACCAGCCTAGCTTTCTTTCCTCTGGCTCTAGCTAGAATGAGATCCTTGTGAAACTCATTTCCTAACAGACGAGCTTGCCTTCCTTCCGATAAGGTTAGGAGGTGGTGCATGTTGTCCATCTGTTAGAGTCTTTCCATTACTCACCGATGGCAGGATGAGTGATAGTAGTTGTGAACAGAGAACCAAAGTGAGTTAGGCCAGCAGTTAGGAAGGATGGCCAGCTAAAAAAGGATTGGATGGTGCTAGCTGCCCTCCTTATTAAGGTCTCAAGGAGTGAAAGTCTCAGTCCCCAAGGCAATTTCCAAGGCAGAGGTATGAGTATGAGGTTTCAAAGCCTATTCCAAAGGCTGTATGTATAGTATATAGGTTAGGTCTCGATATTGGTGTATCTGTGTAGTTCTATGTAATATGGTTGCGAACTGAAAGCAGTAGACCCAAGGGAAGGCCGGCCCAAAGTCAAAAGGAACAAAGGTAAGTAACAAGGGTAGGTATGTGTATAGCTAGGTTTGTTCATAGGGAACCAAGGAAGAGTTTCAGAAAGATCCCCCCCCCAAGGAGTCCCAAGGCTGAGTCCCTAAGGCATATGATTCTACAGGTTAGGTCTCCTCTAAGTCAGTGTATCAGTGAAGGTTCGTTCAGTAAGCTGCTATTGTTCATTGGTAACAAATCATGCCATAATTGCTTTCAGGTTCATCACCCACCACTTAACAAACACGACTCATTCACTTCGACCGCACCTCCTTTGGTAACACCACTTCAAGCATGGATGTATCATGTGAAGTATCCTGGTACTAGTCCAGGTAAGGGGTGCCTCCGACAAAAGAAAACCGAGTTGTTGCTAAATGAAAATGGTGACTGATAATGGTTTGAGAATCTGTTCCAAGCCAACTTTATGCCTTCCCCAAACGGTGTTGCTTCAGATGCCATAAGCGTATCCACTCGAAATAGGCCTTCTTTAGGTGCGTGAACTTGCTTTCATTATATATGAGCTTATCCATTTTTCTTTTTTCCCACCCACATCCCTCCTTATCAGGAATCAATCTATCAGTTGCCCTCCGGTGGCTGCCTCACCCCAAAACATTGGTTGTTTGTCCATCGGTCTCACCTCAACCTAAGAGATCCAAAAAATCGAATCATTCGATCCTTTCTTTTCTAGGTCTCACCCCATGCCTATGGCTATTTAGATTCTTTTGAACTGAACCTTTGGGTGGGATTTATAGATTTGAGTTCTTGAATGTTTTATCTTTATATGCGTTGTTATATGGATGGATGTATGGATGGATGGGCTGGATGGATTGCTTGGATCACTAAGGCTCAATGCCCCTAAAGGAAGAAATGGACATCAACTACTCTCCTCTCTTATCCCCTATCTCCCAAGCGATATAAAAATCCATAATAAGTAGGACGTCAACCCAAACCAATAAGGTACGCTTACCCGGGATGATATGCTCTAAATGGTTCCCTTATCTCCTCTCTCCTTATCTGATGCTATAGGGAGGGGTCAACACCCAACAGGCAGAGGCTCAGTGGCATTAGCCTTAGCAGCATCAGGCTCAACATCTGAGGAGGGGAAATAAGGCTCTAACTCCTACGAGGAAGGGTGAAAACGGCCCCATCAAATCACGGTATCGAGGATCCAGCAGTAGAGACAATGATGAATCCTAACCTAGCAGCAAGTAAAGGTATGGAAAAGAACAATAATGCTTATAAATGAGGAAGCTCGATCCATGAGAGAAGATTGAGGGAGGATGAGACCTGCCGATCCAAAAGGAAAGAGGTGACTTTCCAATGATCCTGAGAATTTGGATTCAGGGAAGGTCCGGAGGTCTTGTGCTTCCAAGTGCAAGGTCCAGAAGGGTGAGAAAGCGAACTCTCGAATAAAAGGCCACCATCGATCGACTGTTAAGGAGAGGAGAAACTTGGCCGCCGTGAAATTCATACCATGACAGGAAGAAATAAGATGATGAGGCGAGGAAACTCTTACAGGAATAATTGAATGGGGTGCCGGATTCGATGGCTGGTGGGCAACCCTTCTTCTCAGGCCATCTGCTTGTGGCTCATTTGGGAGTTATATAATCAACTTGATTGGAATCCAAGGTGTCGTAAGGCCGCTTGATCGTAAGGGAAAGGAAGGCCTAGAGGGTCTTGTGCTTCTGAGTGCAAGGAAATTGATTGCTTGCCTAACGATAGGAGGATAATTTCCCATATCTTGGGCTAGTGGGTAGGCCCCCTTTCAGTAGTTCAATTACCAGCCGTATTTGATCAATTCTGAAATAGCCTAATTACTTATATAATATTTTCACCCATCCCTCTCCTGGTGGTCGAACGATGGCGGCCTTAACAGTCGAGCGTCCGTTACCTTTCCCATAGGTCGAGAGTTCAACAGGCTCACCCTCACCCTGCCGGGGCATTCCTCTCTTTTGAAGTGGGTATAACCACCCCTATATTTCTTCCCCTCAAAGAGCGAGTTCGTGGATATAGATATTATGGTGGGTTGAGCTAAGAAAAAAATCCAATGATTATGCCCCCTCCCTTATTTCGGGTAGGCCTCCCTTATTTCGAGGGAGAACGGGTGATATAACGCATTTTGATTGACAAATAAAGAGGATATGCGGGCCTAACTTGTGATTAAGGAAGTGTTTGCTAGGCGTGGTGGGTAGGGTCTTGTCCATCCTTCTCAATAATGAGATATTGTATCATCATAGAAGCCAATTTTTCATCTCTCTTTGTATATGATGTCGTGGTTTTAAATTGAAGTGATCGAAACTAGTAGATCTACTATCTAGTTGGTCGATTGGTCCCCTCTGACTTATAACCCAATCAATATACCCAGGCAAGCGATGAATCTTGGGTTCATAGAGTAAGTAAGCTTCTTTGAGTAGTTGCAAAGTGAGTAGTAGGGAGGGGGGATAAATTCACTTGAGTTAGATAGGAGTGGTTGAAAGCGACAGACTGGAGTAGTCAATCTGTTGTTGGAGGATAGTATGCCCTGTTTCCATCATATCGTCCTATTCCAAGTACAAGGGTAAGAGTCAAGGTATTAGTCTAGGCAGACTCACTCATACTTTGTTGTTATAGAAAGAGTAGTTACCCAATAGAGAGGATATTGAGAAACGGGGGAAGGAAACTTAAGAGTTCATGTCCCACTGAGTTCGTGGGTGGGCCGGAAACACCGCATCTTGACTTTCTCTCTCCAACCTGTCCCAGCACAGTAAGGAAACTCTCTCTCCAACCGCTTAATTCCTCTCGCTGTATATTCAAGAAAGCATTCAATAAAGAAAGTAATAGCTCTATCGCTTATACTTTCTTTTCCATTAGAACATATATAGAAAGTAACTCACCTTTCCTCAATTAGAAAAGTAGAGGCTCCATAGCCAATTACCTTTCCTCTCCATCTTCCCTACTCATCTTTCCTTCTTCAAGTAGTGGCTCTATAGCTAGGTCTTTCTTTTCAATCAGAATGCATATAGAAAGCAACTCACTAACTGCCCCATCAGAGCATCCTTGAATTGGCTTTCCTCTCAGTAACTGCATAATTACGTATATAATAACGGGCTAGCTAAGGTAAGAAATCGTAGGAATAACAGTGTGAAGATCTCTTCGCCCTTCCTTCCCATCTTACATACTCACTTTTCCTTCTTGCAAGCCATGACTTTACTCTCATATTGGAAGCTATTGATTTTCAGGTTGGTCGAGCGAGCCACTTAACATCCCTCGAATGAACGGATTCATCTATCATCATGAAAAACCTCCCACTAGTCGACTTATCCACCCGTACCCAACTTAGTTTGTCCCATCTACGTTACTAAAGCACTGTACAACAGCGAATCAAAGGCGCTATAAACTCAAACCCTAGAATCAAGCGCTCTCTGAGGATCTGGATATCGAAGTATCACTCCTAGACGACTGTTGAGTCCCAAACTCACATCTTCCCTATATACCTTTTTAGCCTTTTTCTCCAGTTATCTGAATCTCCAAGCTATCAAATCATTGCATATTAGTTTAAAAAGAGCATATAAATGGTTTCCTAACTATGTCTTGTGACTGCTGTTTGATTTAGATTTTTTCTCAATCAGCTGCGGAATCTTGTCACTTTCCGCAGCCAGAATCAATTTCCGCAACCTTTTTGTTGAAGTCTATGTTACAGGTGTCTACTAGAGAATCCAGCGACATGGGCAAGCTACAAATGTTTTGGACATGGAATGCATCCCCTTGGTTCAGCCAAATCACTCACAGAAGCTCGTGGTCAAAGCCAGTCAAACAATGGTCAACACTAAGAGTTTTGCGGTGG
Source organism: Pinus taeda (assembly GCA_000404065.3). Classification (NCBI taxonomy): domain Eukaryota; kingdom Viridiplantae; phylum Streptophyta; class Pinopsida; order Pinales; family Pinaceae; genus Pinus; species Pinus taeda. The sequence goes on from APFE030791860.1 coordinate 16,069, forward strand.
CAAGACTCTGTTTTTCATCATGAGGAGGATTGCATGGCAAGATCCTAAATCTCAGGAGGTGTGCTAACACCTGGGGACTGCCCGTGAACTGAATCTAACAGCCACCCTCCTTGGATTTATTTCTCACAGCTACCATACTGCTAGATTTCCGAATATGGTCATTTACGTGTCTGCCTACCAGCGCAGATCTTAGGAATTAGTTATGTATTTCCTGCTATAAATAAAGCATCCTCGTATGTGTATAGACTAGCTTTTGATATGTAATCTTGACTGTTTGTACGAGCCATCGTGCCGTGACTTAGTCCTTATGTTATGACTGTATTTCAATATATGAGAAGACACTGCTTTTAAGTTCAAATCCGTGATTGATTTCTGATTGGCCGAGGTTGCAGAGGGCCCCTGTACACCAAAGTTTTGTAGTTACTGTATAGTTTCATGTTTTCTTCATTTACACTCTTGATGCCATAGATGTTTGTTGTATATATTACATTGCTCATGGTATTCATGTCGATTGTTGTCCATAGTTTCTTTTATGCTTTCTAATGATTGTCAATTGATCAGTGTTTTCATTTCAGGTTCTAATAGATAGCCCAGGAAAGTGCACATAGCTTTTTGATGACTAATGACATGATGGAATTATCTTGTCCTTCTGCTGATTTGTTTTTTTAGTTCTAATTCCAGCACTGTTTATTTCTTTCAGTTTTGCTTTGTTCATTTACTTTTCTGCAAGATAGATATTAGACTATTCATGTCATTTTCAGTTACCTCCTATAGCCAGAGTGAGTCGAATGGTGAGGGATTGAGTGTGAATGTATAGTTTGATACTAGTTTATTTACTTTTGCAAGTTAGTGATTAGATTACTCATATCATTTTCGGTTACCTTCTATAGCCAGAGCGAGTCGAATGGTGATTGATTGAAGGATGAATGTGTAGTTTGATCTTAGTTTTATTTTATGCAATTTAGATATCATATTACTCAATTTTTTTATGATTACCTCCTATAGCCAGAGTGAGTCGAATGGTGAGGGGTCAGAATATGAGTTGATGTGATATGGTTTAGTTTACTTTGCTTACAGTTTTTGAATTGTTTTGAGTTTAGTTTTTCTTTTTATATAGCAGCAAGGATATTGGGTTTCATAGTCACTAGTTCACTGTTTGGTTTAATTAGAATTTAGGTACATCTTTATTTTTTCTCAGTAATTGGTTTCATCATTGCAAGTTTGAAAACCTTTTGAATGCTTTGAAGTTTGGAAATTATTTTAAAGGTCACCATTGCCTTAAACACTTTTATCCATACTTGATTCTTAGAATTACCATCTCACATTAGGAAATCAACAAGAAGATAAATCCAAAACAAATAAAAAAAGTCAAAAACGACAAAGAGATAAGAAAACGGTTATCTTTCATATATAGTGCACTTCACTTCAGTAGTTTACGACTCCCGGATTGACAATTTATATAGCAATTTAGGACACACTAAATTGACCAAACATTTTGGTGTTGTTGCCGGGGAAGTGAAACTAGGTAGCCAATTTCTTAAAAGTATGCTCTCCTCTTGCACCTAGTGTGACCTGGAGGATCAGAAAAGAGAGTTATTGATACAGTAATTTCTTGAGTATGCTCTCTTCTTGCACCTAGAGTGATCTAGAAGATCAGAAAGAGAATTATTAACCCGACTTGAAGAACATAAAAATGACATGCATAGAGCAAGAGATTCTAGGGGAAGGTTTATAGCTAGGGCCAAGAGTTCGATTTTTACAACTCCATCTACTCCAAGATATAGACAAGATACACCTCCATCATCTCCAACTCACACTCCTAGCCTTAGGATCCCTGGAATTCAAGAGGCAGTAGTTGAATTAGGAGATCTCCCACACTATCCACCGAATCTGAGTTAGGGAAAGACCCTTTCTTTACTTGTACAGGAAAACACATTGTAATCGAGGAAGTAGAATCACCTGAAGAAGAAGAGGGAGAAATTCCTCCTCATTCGCCATTAGTAGAAGAACCAGAGGACTCTGAAATCTCTGAGGAAGCTATCTTGATAGAGGAAGTAGTAAACGAATTTGGAGGAGGTAGAAGTAGAGGTAGAGGAGGAGGAAACAATGGAGGAGGTAGGGGTAACAACGAGGGAAATAGGGATGGAGATAACTCATTTGGATTTCCTATAGTTGATGAGGAATCTCGAACAACAATGAAAAACATCTCACCATCTATCCTCCCAAACTTTTATGGGTTGCGAAGTGAGGACCCTGAAACATTTCTATTTGAGTTTGAAGTCATGTGCCGAACTTATGATTATATGGAAGACACTCAAAAACTCAAGTTGTTTCCTTCAACATTGAAGGGAGCTACTCTAAAATGGTTCATGGGATTAGTCACTCAATCTATTAGGACTTGGAATGATATGAAACAAACATTTTTGGATAGATACTTGGACTAT
>APFE030791862.1:2746-28609 GCA_000404065.3 Pinus taeda
CACAAACACCTCACCGTTTGAAGCTTGTTTTGGTTACTTGCCCAAATCACCTCTTGATTTCATTCTTGAGAAAGATGTCGCCATTGAGGGACATAGTGATATTGACAAAACTCATTCATTCATTGAACGAATTCACCAAATACATCAGCAAATTCAAGAACAGCTTGAGAAGAGTCAAGGCAAGTACAAGGAAAGACACGACAAGCATAGAGTCGATCACAAGTTTCAAGAAGGGGATGAGGTATAGTTGTACATTAGTAAGGAAAGGATGCAAGGATAAGGTAAAAAGATGAAGCCTATTCGTTATGGTCCATTCAAAATCCTCAAGAAGGTTGGAAATAATGCTTTTCAATTAGATTTGCCTTCTTACATGCAAATGTATTCAGTTGTTAATGTGGAGAACTTACGTTTGTATGAACCTCCTTTGATCGCTGATCATGAAAGTGATGTTCAACTGCCATCTATAGAAGATTTCTAGCCAGAATTCTTAGATGAGCTGAAAGAAGATACAATCCTTGACAGAAGGACACACACTTCAAGGAGGGGCAATGTAGATTATGTTCGGGTTGGTTTCAAAGGCAGCAACCAACAAGGCAAAGTGGATGGAGGTGGACAGAGTGAGGGCGTTGTACCCTACCTCTTTAACAGGTAGTTGAAGGCTTTTGGGGTCCAAAAGCTTCCCAATGGGGAGGCGTGATCAGGGGCTCATGTCCCAAGTGTCGTAAAATGCTCAAAAATGAAAGTGCTCAAAATTGGCTCAAACCTAAACGAATGGATAGAGCTCATCCTCCCGATTTCGGCGCTGCAAACGGTTCGAAAAACGGGCATCGTATGTGAAAGTTACGTCAAAAACAAAATCGCCCAATAACCTTTAAATTTTGAATTTTAAAAAAAAAAATGGAATATTCCTTGGGGCGGGCCAATCAGAAGCTGCCATGTGGCAAGCCCAGAGGCCGCCACGTGGCTCGGGTGACATCAACACAATGGGGGTGCATGTATTTAAAATTTTGGTGGGGTTGTGGATTGAACCCCCGACCTACCTTCCACTATTACAACGCGTTACCAATACGCCACAGGGGCACAGCTGTTACATGGGCGGCGGTAAATGTTTATAACATTTAAATTTTTTCATTGGTGGGAAAATAAGGGGGCCAGCCCCCATGCCATATGCCCAAGCGCCCGGAACTGTGGGCCAAACCAAACAGTTGGCACAGAATCCTAGGCACAAACCGCCAAACCATCAACCTGGTCACATGCACGATTTTAGCTGGTAGTTAAGGCACGGTTGGCAGATTTTTGGCGATGGCGCCAAATTTGGCGAACGCCCCAGATTTGGCGGAGCTAACTGGGGCCAACTACAGTTAGCTGGAGTTCTTTTAGGCTAAACTGGAAGGGATCATTAAATGGCCATAACTTTGGCTAGGAAAGGTGGTTTTAGACGATTGTTTTTTTGATTTTGGGTATTTTTGACATTCTGAAGCCATTGGAATAGGTATTTTAGCCATTAGAGGTCATTTTCATAGGTTTTGGAGCCGTGGAAGTTCTAGGAGCCACTAGGGCCCAGTATTGTGAGAACTGTTTCAGGTTGCAAGTATCCATTGGAGGTGAACCAGCAGTCAATCCTGAAGGATTCATGTGTTATGAATCCGATTTTATAGTCTATTTCATCTGTAGAGACTTCTATTCAGCTGTAAATTCATTTTGAGCATTTAATTAAAACGAGGACAAGCCCATTTGGGAGCCTTGGACCCAACAGACGTAGCCCAGGAGGGGTGAACTGCTTCATCAACTTCTTTTGCATCTGTGGTTGATTTATTTTGCAGAACAAATTCGTTTTAATGTGTTAAACAGTAAAAGGAAATAATTTTGCTATGCTTGAATGGATCATGAACAACTGAAAATCTCATTTGTTTCTTTATTGCAAGACATGGGAATCTTTTAAACATGTTTGCTACTGAATTGAATACCTTGGAAACCTTTTTCAAGTAGTTTCAAATTCAGATCAAGTCTTCTCATTGATAACCACTATGGCGCATTACCTTGGGATCTTCACCTAGTAATGCTATATCATGAGCATTGTAACCTATTTTATGAATTAATCATTATTTTTTGTTCTTCGATTCTTTTATTGTTTTCTCTCTACAAAGCTATGTGTTGAACCTTTACTAGCTATATTCATCTATGCAAGTTTTCTAACACATTTACATTGTATCAGAGCCCACACGTTGCTAGATAAAAGGCGCACGAGTACTTTATTTTGCAGGTATTACAAATTGGAGATCAGAAATTGACAACAAAATGGAGTTTCCTAAAGCATTGATCCTAACACCGTACAACTATCACGAATGGAAGGACCAAATGGCTCAATACCTTCATTAGACGGGGTTGTACAGGATTACCATGGCTGCAGAAGTGGAACCCACTTCAGCCATAGATAAATCCAAGTACCTTAATTGCATGGATGAGGCCCATGATCCATATGCATGTGCATCTCCCCAGAGTTGTAGTTTCATCTATCTGCCTGCAGTACTCCCAATGAGATTCCGAAAAAGGTTGAAGAAATCTATGAGAAACAGGATTAGATGAAAGGACATCTGCTCAAAGTGGAGCTACTCTCATTGGATCCAGAGAACTATGATAGAATTCAAGACTTCTTCGCCAAATATAATGATCTATTACTGCAACTCAAGGGTTGTGAAAATGACAAATCCAAGGAGAACAATCCCCAAGTTCTCTCTATTATGTCAAAGCTTAAACCAGAATACTCCATATTTATGTCTACATTTCATTCAGTAAGGCTCGCAACAAGTAAATCCTACATTATGCCTTCTCTCAAAGAGTTCATGGAGTCCCTCACTTTTGAGCAAGATAAACTTATTGGCATGGGGAAAATCAAACCTCCAAAAGTCCATGCACTTGCTATGCATGATGGCAGCCATAATAAAAATCACAAATTTGATTCAAATTAGAAAAATCAGCAGCAAAAAGACAAGGGAAAATCGTATTTCCATCCAGAGAAGGAAGGGTACACCAAGCCCTTCAATGACTCCTTTGGCTCCAAAAATGAGAAAGGGAAGAAAGGAAACAAATGCACCTACTGTCATCAAGGATTGCATCTATAATCCTCTTGCATGAAGAACTAGATTGACAAAATGGCATAAATCCTTTAGAAGCACAACCTTGGGGACCACATCCCTTAGGGTGCTGAGAAGAAAACTGAGGATCTGCCACACGGGAAAACAATTCTCATGCTTTAGTTGCAATTAACTCTTCTCCTGATGCATGGATTATAGATGCTGGTGCATCACATGATATGGTTGCTGCAAAGGAAGTCTATTCCTCTTTGGATGCATGCAAAGGACCTCCCATCCTCATGGGAGGTGACTCATCTATTGAGGTCATCGGAAAAGGTAGAGTGGAACTTTTACATAGAAGCTTTGAATATGTGCTTCATGTTCCAAAACTTTCAATAAACCTGCTTTTAGTTTATTAGATCACTTATTCCGGCACAGGAAAGAGAGTGGAATTCACTCCAGATGTAGTGAACATATATGACCTACATATTAGCTCCACAATTGCAATTGGTGAGGTAAACAATGGAGCTAGACTATATACATTTTCTGAATTTATTGAATCTGAATCCTCCTTATTGCTTACACATGTTGATGATAGTAGTAGGATTTGGCATGAGAGGTTTGGTCACATAAATTACAGGTATATGCAGTAGCTAAGCAAGCAAGAGATGGTGGAAGGCTTGCCAAATATCAGTTTCTCCAAAGGAGTTTGTGAAGAGTGTTTCCTTGGCAAACATCCCAAAGAAACTTTTGACACTGGCACGAGTCACAGAACATCCTCTCCTCTAGATATGATCTATAGTGATCTCATTGGGCCTTTTCCTCATCCTTCCATCAACAAAGCAAGATATGTGCTTACATTTATTGATGATTTCTCATGGTATACTTGGGTGTATCTTCTCAGGGCCAAATCTGAAGTTTTTGTGCACTTTAAAGATTTCAAAGCACTAGTTGAGACACAACCAAAGAGAAAGATCAAAGCCCTCCATATAGACAATGTGAGGGAATATGTTAACACAACACTTTAGAACCTTTGCCTTGAGTCCGACATATAGTTGTAGCACATAATACCCTACACTCTGTAGCAGAACAAAGTTGCTGAGAGAAAGAACCGATCTCTCAAAGAGATGGCTTCCTACATGCTACATGCTAAGTCACTACCTCATAAGTTATGGGCTAAAGCACTTAATTGTGCTAACTACATCCAGAATAGATCTCCTCATAGATTTGTCAAGGATTAGACCCCCTTTGAGGCTTGGAGTAGCACTGAACCAGAGGTCACCCACTTCCATGTTTTTGGCTCCCGAGCATGGGCCAGGATCCCCTCTTAAAAGAGGAAAGCTCTTGATCCATAGAGCATTGAGTGCATATTTGTTGGATACCCTAATGGTGTGAAGGGATACTGACTACTAATCTGCTCTACAGACAAGCTCATCATTGAGCGAAGTGTCAAATTTGACGAAAGTCTCTCGCATGGACCTCAACTGCCACATGAAGACACCTTTTGTCTACCTCATGTCTAAGGTGACGACTTAGTAGACTCAGATGCAGATACATAGCATGCAGATGTCGAGTTAAAGGATGCAGATGCAGAGATAGAGTCTTCAGATACAAATCCAATGCATGCATATGATGATCCACATCCAAGCCCATATCAGGCATCTAGTAGTGAATCAACTTCCCCTGTCATAAATCAGAGAACAAGGAGCTTAAGTGAGATATATGCACAAGACCACTGAGCTGCTAGAAATGGTCTTGTGGGGGATAATTCTGATCTGCAGAGGACTAGCTCAAAGTTTATTGAGCCTCCTCTTGCCCTCACTGTCACTTAATGAACGACATCCCGTCATTGTCATTTGGTCCAGTCTTCTGATCCACAGTCTTATGTTGAGGCTACTAGGCATCCCTCTTGGGAGTCTGCCATGGAGGAGGATTATGACTTCCTCCTCAAGAACGAGACTTGGGATCTAGCCCCCCTTCCTTCAAGAAGGAAACTTGTCTAATGCAAATGGGTCTACAGGACCAAGAGTGTTGCAAATGGGCAGATCACCAGATAGAAAGCAAGGCTAGTAGCTAAAGGCTTCCAAGAAGTGCATGGCATTGATTATGATGAGACTTTTGCTCTAATAGCAAATATGGATTCCATTCGCCTTATACTTGCCATTGCGGCTTCCCAGGGGTGGGAAGTACATCAAATGGATGTGAAGAATCCCTTTCTTCATGGAGACCTATCTGAGGAGATCTACATGGAGCAGCCACATAGTTTCATTCAGGATTTATCTTTGGTCTGCAGACTGAAGAAATCTCTCTACAACCTTAAGCAGGCCCTGAGAGCTTGGTATGCGAAGATGGATTCTTTTCTCTTATCACAAAACTTCGAAAGATGTAAGTCTGATCTGAATGTTTACATGCTCAGGACACATGATTCTCTTCTTATCTTATTTTTGTATATGGATGATCTCCTAATCACTGGCAGCTTGGCTTCAGCCATTGTTGCAGTCAAGAGGGCCTTGCACGATAGGTTCTTGCTGATGGACATGGGTCTGTTACACTTATTTCTTAGTCTTGACATCAGCAAGGATGTCATAGGCATCAAACTCTCTCAGGCTAAGTATGAATGGGATATCCTTAAGAGATTTCACATGAATGACTGCAAGCCAGCACTGACTTCTTTTATATCTGGGGTCCGCCTTGAGGATCGAGGTGACACTCCATTAGCTGACAATACTCTCTACCAATAGCTAGTGGGGAGCTTACTGTACCTCACCCACTCCAGACCAAATCTCTCATATGCAGTAGGGGCAGTTTCCATATACATGCAGGAGCTGCATGAGCTACACTGGAAGGCTACCAAGTGCATCCTCTGATATGTGCAGGGCACCATCACCTTCGGGATTCACTATGCAGCAGGCACTGCATTGAAACTCCTTGGATTCATAGTTTTTGATTGGGCAGGAGACAACATTGATCACAAGTCCACCTTTGGATATTCACTCAGTCTAGGGCCTAGCCCTATCTATTGGTCGAGTAAGAAGCAGGCTGCTATTGCTCTCTCTTCAGTTGAGGCCAAGTACAGTCGAGTAGTCAACATCACCATTCAAGTTTTGTGACTATAGCACTTCCACACTAAGTTGGGCATCCAGTTCCACCAGCCCACTATCATTTGGTGTGACAATTAGAGCACTCTCAAATTTTGTAGGGATCCAGTACAGCGGCAATGGACAGAGCACATAGAGATCCATGTGCACTACCTCAGAGACTTAGTACATGATCGGGTCATTGATTTGTAGTTTGGTCATTCAATAGAACAGACTGCATACATCTTCACTAAGACATTCACTGAGCAGAAGTTTCACTCTCTGCGCGATCATCTTGGAGTGAAGGACACTGTTGCTTAGCAACTATCTTTTCTTCCTCTTTTCTTTTGATTACATTGTATTTTGAGGGGGGTTTTCCCATGAGTATTTCCGTCTTTCCTCAATCTTAGTACAAGTTGCACTGTATTTTCGGTGACCTTTGGCCTTAGTTGCCATGGCCCATTTTCTATTTTTCCCCATAGTGGTGTTCAGGGGGGGTATTGGAGGTACTACACACCTAGGACCTTCATTACTAGCAGATGTAGACACTTAGTTAGAGCATGGGACTACATGCAAGATCCTTTTTGCATGATTTACTCACTGATTTGCTCCTCTTTTCACTCCACAACTAGCTAGTTCTTCTACATGATTTACTTCCTAATTTGCTCCTCCTTTCACTCCACAATTGGCTAGTTCTTATGCATGATTTACTCCTTGCTTTGCTCCTCCTTTCACTCCACAACTCGTTCTTCTCTCTAGAACTTGTTGTAGGTGTTGAGTCCTCTCATTGATCACCACTATGGTGCATTACCTTGGGATCTTCACCATGTAATGTTATATCAGAAGCATTGTAACATATTTTCTAAATTAATCATCCGTTCTTGTTCTTTCAATTCTTTTAGTGTTTTTGCTCTACAAAGCTGTGTGTTCAAACTTTACTAGCTAGATTCATCTGTGCAGGTTTTCTAACACATTTACATACATGTGTTCCCTTTAAAATAATATAAAATATATTCTAAATAAAAAACAATGTTGTCTATGATAAAAAGATAGATGAATAAACATATTTGGTTAGTTTTAATAAGTATTATAAAGTAGAAATCGTCCCACTACCATTATCTTTGGTGTATCTTTGTCAATTTTTAATATTAGTACTACTCTAAAGGAAATGTGGTAAAAAAAAATCACATTCACTCTTCCAACCATAAATAAAATATTTAGATGTATATATTAAATAACATAATTTAAAAAGATATCTATTTCAACATAGAACTTAAACATACTATTTGAATATCCACTTTAACTAATATATTTAATGTGAAGATCATATCTATATGTTGACCATAGTAAACTATTTCAATGCCAAGAAAGAAAAAGTAATTAAAAGTAAGAAAATTCAATTAGTTTTTAATTTATTCCATTTTTAATTGAAAATTGAAAATTGATATATGATATTTAAAAATATTAAGTAAAAAATAGCAATATGTGTCATAAATAAGATGTTTCAAGATGGAAGGTTAAGTAATATTGAGATGTCTATAAAAATATACTAATAACCAAAAACACATTTTAATGCAAGCAATGTTATTCATTAATAAAATATTTCAATGTCAACAATTCATATATGTAGACAAAAAAATAAAAAAATTCTTATTTTTTAACATATTTTAAAACATTTCAAATTATCTTACTATTTTACTTTTTTGGTAATTTTCAAGTAGGTTTTTTTAGTCAATTTTGATTGTAATCTAGCAAAGGATTGTTGGAATTGCATGTTTAACTTAAGTACTCAATACAAGTATTGATAGGGACTTCAAGGAACTATATCCATTGACTTATTCAAAAATATAAATTAAATCACACATGGAATGTGTGTTTCATAAATTTGTCAAACTCTGAGAAAGATTAAATATGCTGAGGCATAAATCTTCTTTTCATGTTTTAAAATGGATCTATACTAGCTTAATTATGCTTACATATTAACAAATAAAATGATCATCTCTTATAAAATTGGTTTACATTTATTACTTACTTTTAAACTTTATGCAATTTTATATTTTTCACTATAATAATTTCTTTGTAATATATTTTATGCAACCCTATTTTTACTATGTTTTATCAATGAAGTAGTTAAAATGAGAAAAACTTCACATTATTATTTAATATTATAAAAAATTATAATTAATCATTATTATTTAAATTTACTAAATAATAAATTTTCAAAAATGTAATTTATTTAACCATTTATTTATCTTATAAAAAACCAATATAAAATTATTTCAAAACCATTTATAAATTTAAAATAATTATTTAAAGTCAAGTAATTACTAAATTCAATTCTTAATAATAAAATTATTTCCCTAATCTCTATCACACTTCCAAATTTTTTTGTTAAGTTAATCTAACTATAGTGATCTTGGTGCCCTTCTTTCTCTTCTTTTTTATTATAAAAATAAGATTTTAAAGAATCACAATTAAATTCTTTGTTTTTTAATCTGCTGTCATCATCAAACTTAACTAAAACATACACACTATACTAAAACATACACACTATAAATACTTAAGATAACCATTCTGAATACTTATTTAAACTCAACTCAAGTAATTATTATTATTTCCTCCACCTAAATTTAACAATAAAATATTGAGCTTTTAAATGAAAACATATTACACACTTGAGGTACTTGTTATACCATTCCAGATACTTGATATACTTCTTATATCATTGCAAATTTACCATAAGCCTCTCAATCACTGATAATGAGAACGCATTGCACATTTTTTTTGTTTTATAATACATTTTTTTTATAAGACCCTAGATTTGCACATTCCCTTTTTAATAATACATTTCTTATAATAGCCTAGATTTGCTCTATTTGACCATGAAATAGTTAGAAATGATTGCACATTTATTTTTTTATCTTTACACTTTTGATAGTATATTCACATTTTGCAAATGAAAGTCAGGATAATTCACATTGCAAGAGCCATTTCAAGAACTTGCGCTAGGCTATTCCGATTGGAAACATACGGTTTCTCTCTGCCATTTTTTGGAGTGCGAGCGAAAGAAGGGCAGTTGTGCTTCAGAACGGTAGTTGGTGAATTCTAGAGGCTCTGCGAATCTCCAGGGTCAAAACCATATAGATCTCAACAGCTTTTCTTTTAATGAAATACAATGTGGACATGAATCCAACACATCGTTAACGTTGAAGATTTATCAACTTGCTAACGTGCAAACACACGGTCGACACATTTGGTTGTCCTTTGCTCTGTCACTGCCGTCAGGTAAATAGTCAGGCTTTAGAAGTTGCTCTGGATTCTCTTATACGATCACGAGGCCCACGTTGTTCCATTTTTTTTAACAAATTTCACATCGGGCTGTAGCCGGCCTCTGTTAATATATATTCTCATCTTATTATCAGTCTGCAAGGGCAGAAGAACATTTAAAAAGTGGTCGCTAAAAGATAGAGTTGCATTTAACCTGCTGGTTGACTGTTTGTTAGATCGATCAGGTCACAGACCATGGGTAGATCTCCTAGTTGTTGTTGTTGGAGATGTTCAAAACATGAGAAAGGCCTCAATCTCGGGGCTTGGACTGCTAGCGAGGACAGAATTTTGAGTGAATACATTAAAATTCATGGAGCTGGTCAATGGAGATCTCTTTCCATCAAAGCAGGTGACCCATTTCCCCTATTTCCGAGAGTGAAATGACTATGAATAATCCATATCTCTAGATTAATCTGTAGATTAATCTGTAACAAATAGAATCTGATAGGCTTATGAGATGCAGCAGAGTTATTTTTGTATGGAGTACCGATTTCAACAGTATTTCAAAATTCTAGGGCGCCCAAATAATTTATGACTAGAATTTTATTTATGACTTCAAAATATTTACAGAATCTACAATCTAACTTAAATTGAAGTTAATTTCAACAATGTTATAAAAATGTGAAGAACATTAATTAGATTTTCCGAATGTTTTTTTGAATGAGAAGATTCTAAACTAATAGACTGAGTTTGAGCTGAAGATGTTTGTTTTACAGGTCTTAAGCGATGTGGAAGAAGTTGTAGACTGCGTTGGTTGAACTATCTGCGTCCAGAAATTAAGCACGGAAATATATCTCCCGATGAAGAGGATCTATTAATCAGATTACATCGTCTTCTTGGTAATCGGTATGCGATTCAAAATCTTTAAATAGGATTATTGAATGTTTATTAGGTGCATAAGTAGATGCCTAAGAAAATAAATAGCTGGCTTGTTAATGGGTAGTAAATGGGCCGAGTGGTAAACAGCCTAAGGAAATAAATAGCTGGCTTGTTAATGGTTAGTAAATGGGCCGAGTGGCTTGTTAATGGGTAGTAAATGGGCCGAGTGGTATATGTTTATTGTTTGAGTTTTTACTAACTGAAATATACTGTTTGAATTTTTATTAACTTAACCAGTTGTCTATAATGCGACTTTTTGAAAGCCTTTCCGGTGCTTTTTTCTGGTCAAAATTCGGCAGCAATTTATTGGAATGGCAAGTTTGATAGCTAGTTTCTGCACAATCAAAGCATCCCAGGGGTTTTTCAGGGTGCTTAATCCAAATATGCAGTTAAAAAACCATTTTAATTGCAACAAATCAAGATTTAACCTCAATTTCTTAGCCGGATTGCGTCACCAGAATCTCCAAAAAGTCGCATTATAGACAACTCCCTTAACTTAAATCTAATAGTAGACATATACAACTCATGCATTTACTGCTCATTGGGTAAACCCCAGGCATTTACTCCTCATTTGTAGACATATACAGCTCCAAGCATTTACTGCCCATGGGTAAGCCCATTATTTTCCGCCTATTCATAAACATTCAATCGAGAACTGGTACAATGATTTCAAAGTTTTCTCTTCAAATTTGGAAATTGATATATATATTTCATGGTAATGTGCATTGTACAGATGGGAATTGATAGCTGGGCGACTTCCTGGTAGAACAGGTAATGAAATAAAGAATTATTGGAACACCCAGATGAGCAAGAAGGTCCGACTGCATGATATGGAGCCCAAATTTCATAATCATTTAAAGGGAAGGGACATGGATTCTTACTCTAATTATGATCAGGGAGGAGTCGTAAACAAAGATATTTGCACTTGCCAAAACACGCCAATAAATACGGCAGCAGTAAGATACAGTCGAAGGGTAGCAACAAATGTATGCAATGTTGATAGTTATGATTATGATAAGGTTCCGGATACCCATGACGGTATTAATCCAGAAGAACGCCTGAAAGTAGAAGATGATCGCGTTGTTGAAATAGATACCTCCAAATCATGGTGCCAAATATTGTTGGAGGATTGTATGGGAGATTCTCAGTACGTTCGATGGGAAGCTGTTGACGAGCTTCAACAAAGCAGCAATATACGCACTAGCAATGCAACAGATGATCCTCACAATTCCACCTCTCCTTCCGTCAGTCGAGGCATAATATCAACAGAAAATTATTCTTCTCGTAATTTATTTGACCACGAATTCTCACATACCAAGGATTTCACTTTCTCATATTTAGACAGCTTCTTGGACTTGAACGAGCCGTCCTTTGTTATTTCCTAGATTATAGTATGTAGAGTTTAGGTAGTGCGATTACATCAGAATTTGCCTTATTAGAGGAAACAATGGCTCTGGTAGAGACATTGATGAAGAAGTTTGGCCTCTGCGTTTACTTTTAGTTCTCAATGTAAAAGAACTTTGAAGTTTTATATGCATATTGTAATTATTTTATTGCGCACAGGATTTATTGGGTGGCTGAATATCTCGCATGAAAGTGACAAGGATGGAGAAAATATTTATGATCCAATGAGAAATGTGTGAACTAATAAATCGTGCTTAACATGATTGATCGGACGGTTTCAAGGAATCTTATATGATGATGAGCGAAAATATCAATAAGCCTAATTTAAGTGAGGAAAATATTAAGCGATATTTATTAATTTAATAATTGGTTTGATGCTTTCTGGTTGGATAGGAATAATATTGTTTTCGTATCAATATACAAAAAGAAAAGCAACGAGTTTATCTCTATTTAATTTTTTTTTTTTTTTTGGGTTAAAAATGCTTTCATTAAATTTTAAGCCGGGTAGCCTATAAATTTAGTCTTAACAATTATCACATTACAACTATTATTCCGAGAAGGCATAGCCTTATCATATTAGAAGTAGACAAAAGTGATACCTAAAATGATAGTAGCATATCAAGGAGGGGGATGGAGGGGTAGTATGAGGGTTGTCCCACTGTTTCATTATGGCTATACAGTATATCATTAAAATAGGCCATGATTTTGTTGCGGTCTTCATGCCTGTGGTCCATGAGAATGTCCATATTGATTTGTATGTTGAAGGGCTGATCAACAATGGATTCCATGGTAGCGGGTGCCACTACATTACCTAGAGAGCAGGCTAGAAAAATAGCTTTGACATCCTCAGTTTCTCGGCTAACCGAATTGGTAGAGGACGAACTATGACTTGGCTTGGGACACCCTACTTGGGTATGCTGGCCCCCTCATGGCGAGGCTGACACCATTGGTGGGGCATAGTGAAATTTGCAAGGTCGGATGGTCGGCCGAGAAGAGCAACCGAGGGTGAACTTTCGCGATACCTACAGGAAAAATAACCTAGACCAAGATGTTGTTGTGCCAAGTGAGTGTGCACCGATGCTCCAACTCCACGAGGTAGGAAATAGGGAGGGCAAGAGACTGCTTAGACGATAAAACAAAGTTGAACTGACACTGCCCACCACCTTTTTAAACCACCAAACAAGAATCTACAACTCTAATTTCCCTAAGGAGCAAATTAAGTGACGTAAACCTAGAAGGGGCTAGCATACCAACAACATGCCTGACTAAAGACTCGGGTGACAACCCCACATGAGTAGACACTATATATAAATATTGACGAAGAGCTAATGGAAAAATTACCACACAGAATGAGAGAGGCAAGCCTCAAACCATAGTGACATACAGAGGAAATTAAACACACACAGAGCTTACCCCATGAGAAAGACGGGAATTCCAGGAAATTCATTTTTTGTGGCAAGAGTCTCTAATGGGCTAGGGCATGGAGGCACCTCAAGTCCCCGTCTGTTCGACTTCTTGGATACTAGGGGCAAACTAGATGGAAAAATCCATCCCACAATTGAATGCCTCTGCTCTCCACTTCACCTCTCAGCCAAAGGCGAAACCCCAATGAGCTGTCATGGAGTGAGAGTCACACACCTCTATACTACTCCCTAGAAAAATTCATCACCCAAGCTTCCAAACTGAAACAATACACTACATTATTTACAGTGTATCCACTATAACTAGTGTAAATCCTAGTGGGGGAGCCCTTGGAATTTCACAAGACACCTCCAAATCTTACAGGTCCTAGGTCTCCCTTGGATGCTTTGTCATAATTGATTTGGATACAACCAGCAGGAGGCCTTCAGAATATAGATGGAGAAGATATCTGAGGGTCTTTATTTGATGAGGTTGAGGAGTGAGACATTTCCTGAGATAAATTAAGTGATAAGAGAATCACTATCTCATGAGGAGCAGTTTTCCAATCATGAGGATCCTATTTCTCTGATAGAATTGTCTTCCCAGTATTTTGTTTAGTAGTACTCCATATGGATGCACTAGATGGATTTTGATCATGAATGATGGCCCGATTCCTTTCTTTCCAAACGTTCTAAAGGATGAGTCCTAAAATCAAACACCATGCCCTGTTAACAATTGGGTTTTTAAAATGGTTGTTAGGCCAATATTCAGTTACCTCCATAATATCCTCCTATTGTCGATCAAAAGTTACAAGAGGGGAAGCAACCATGTCCCATACTTTTCCAGCAACGTGGCATGAGTTTAGAAGGTGTTGCATTGTTTCCTCTTTTTTTTTTTTACATATGCGACTCTAAGTGGGACCCATAAATCCTTTTTTCAACAAGCAATCCCACGTGAGGATCCTCTGATGGCCAACAAGCCATAACAAGTGTGCAATTTTTGGCAATATCTTACCCCCCCATATTTTACTCCATATTTTCCGCCAAGGCAGGTTGTGGGCTTTGACTTTGAGGAGATAAGCTTCTTTGAGAGAGAAGAACCTAGTTGTCGAATGCCCCCAACATAATTTGTCATGCTCGAAGGAGAAAGGAATGTGCCTCTAGTGCATCTCTTGCATGAAGTTCTGCCAGACGTCTTGAGATGCCTCAACCTGCCAAGTAGAGTCCATTTTCCATTGTATCTAGCTATGTTCATTTGAGTGCTCAGTCTAGTAATCAGTTACTCGCCCCTCACCTTGTTGTTGAAGAAGGATTTTGAGATCCTAAAGGGAGGCCTCTTGTTCAAGATAGGGGACATGTTTACCACGAATCCTACCAACATATAGCAGATTTATCATCCTTAATTTCCCAAAAGAAGTGGTCCCAAATGAGGTAATTCTTCTTATTGGCTAGGTTCCATATGGTCGATCCTGAATGGAAGGATCAAACTCGCAAGAGCATGCAGTGTGTTTTTCCTTCATCATATTTCTACGTCCATATATGTTTCCATTGCTCGGCTTCACCTTGTAGCCATCACCACCATACCTTTGCTCCTAAATCTGCCTTCAGTTCCTTAGGATCTTGCAGACCAAGACCCGCTCGATCTTTGGGGAGGTATAGTTTGTTCCAAGCAACAAGGGGTGATTTCTTCTCAAGGGTGGCACCATGCCATAAAAATTTATGAAGATGGAGACTGGCTCTCGATATACACTCTTAGGGGCATGGAAGACAAAGTGTTGGCATAACGAAATTGTTTGACATACTGATTTAAGGAGGGTGTCTTGCCTTGCTAGGATTAGGACACTAAATGTTCAGTTCAAACTTTTTTAAATTCTTTTGGAGCACAAGCATTTCCAATTTACTAGAGGTAAGCAATTAGAAAGCAGAGGAACACCCAAGTACTTCGACGGAAGAGAGCCAACAAAGAAACCTAAGATGCGAGCAAAAAATAACTTGATCAGATGAGGAGTATTAAAGAAATATATATTATATTTTTCCCTATTAAGGAGCATACCTGAGGAGGCTTGGAAATCTGCAAGGATCCCATCAAACAATAAAGCCTCCCGAACTGTGGCCTTGCCACACAATAGGTTATCATCCATGAATTTCTTATGGGTCATAAAGATGTATGTTCTTGGGAGGTGGATACCTTTCAGATCATTGTTATATTTCACCAACTTAATCATTTGACTTAGGCCCTCATCTGCTATGTTGAATAAAAAGGGCGAAATTGGATCTCCTTTCCTGATACCTCTCGAAGATAGGAAAGTGGATGAGGGGGCTCCATTAACAAAAATTGAAAAAAAAGGGATGAAGATCATTGAATAAATCTAGCTCAACCAATCTTCTGCAAAACCAAAAGCTCTCATGAGTGAAATAAGATAGGACCAACTGAGGTAGTCATAGGCTTTTGATAAATCCAAGTTTAACAACATCTCCTTTTTCTTGTATCGCTTGAGTGAATGAATAATTTCATGAGTAGAAACTATTCCATCCAGAATTCATCTCCCCTCTACAAAATCTGACTTCTTCGGGTTAATAATATGATGGAGGATGGGTTTCAATCGATGAACCAGAATAGAAGAAAGGATCTTATATATCACATTGTAGAGAGAAATGGGCATGAATCTACCCAGAATGTTAGCCTCCTTGGATTTTGGAATGAGTGTAAGGAAGGTGGCATTTACACCATACTAGAGTTGCATTCTTTGATGGGACTCCTCCTCAAGCTCAACAATTTCTAGGCCCAAGAACAACGAAGAAGCCTTAAAAAATTCATAGTTGTAACCATCTCGGCCAGGCACCTTGTTGGAAGGCATCTCTTTGACCACCATTTCCACCTCTTCATATGATAGAGGTTGCTTCAGAAACTCATTTTGTTCCTCAGTCACGAGGTGAGGAATATGACGTAATGCGTTCAATGTCTTCCGATCTATCTGTCTTCTTCAGAAAAGAGATATGAGTAGAAGGAAATTAACTCCCTTTCCATATTTTGATGATTTTCCATAAATAAATTGTCCCCTGAGGTAAGTGAGGTAATGTGGTTGTGTTAGCGGTTGGAGACCATACATCAATGAAAACATTTTGAATTTCAATCCCCCTACCGAAGCCATTGGACTCTAGATGTTTGCCTCCACAATACTTCCTCTTAAAGCCTCAGATCTTCCAATTGAGATAATATATGTCATTCTTCATTTTCCAACTCCTTAGTGTGGCCTTAACAAACTAGCTACATTTGAATCATCTCAATTCCTTTTTCTAGCTTATGTTTTTCAGTGAAGATGTCACCAAACTCCTTTAATTGTCGATCTTCCTTTGCTGTTTCAGGCACTTTCCTCTTAGATGAGGCTCTTTCCATTGCGTTTGGGATTTGTTTGTCAACTTCCATTTCCTAAAGTGGTCATTGAGCTAGGTTTGCTCTCTCTGCTTGAGTTTCTTGCATCGTCTCTAGGGTTTCTAAGATTGTAAGTGGGCTCTCGTTCCCTTAGGGGGGTTCACCATCCGGTTGAGATGTCAAAGTAGATCTCGGCATTGGCATCTGTGGATTTGGGTGCATATTAGAAGGTGTTATATATATATATATATATATTATATATATATATATATATATATTATATATTATATATATATATATATATATATATATATATATATATATATATATATCTATATATATAATATATATATATATATATCTTATCTTGATTATTTCACCTCCCTCCAATTGGATGAAAATTCTCATTATCTCGTCGTTATCCCACATGTAGGGCTTCTTCAACTAGGGTGAGCGGACAATCCCGAGACAATTGACCGTATTCATGGAAATGATGACACTTGACAGGGATATGTTCGTAGTCAAGTGGTTATGTCCAAATAGAATCATGATAAACTATATTAATATATTGAGGGAGGGTTTGGGATATGCTCATATTAATATAGATGTAGGTGTAGGCTACACGCCTTCTCTGTTTTGTTATCTCTAAGACTTTCACAAATTGTCTGATCACATTATTGATGCCTTCTAGGATATCAAGTTCCGAGAAGCCTTCGGGGAGTGAAAAAAATATTACCCATACTGATGCTATCTAGAACTCTTCCTTGTATGGATTGTAGCATTCCTCCCAGTAGCGGAGAAAGAGGCCCCCATTGTTCATGAAATAAGGCGCATTCTCAAAAACATGTTTCTTGTCTTCGAGATGTACAAAAATCACTTTGAAAAAGAACTTGGCTCTAAAATGGAATTTGATCTAGCCTCTTAAAGCCCATTTATTATGGATCCAATGGAATATATCTTTCTCTTTGGGCAAAATGCCTAAGAAATTATAGATCAGGGCATGATCTTTCATGTATTGGCATGATTCCTCTAACCAGTTTTTAGGGATTGCAAAGTTGGGATTCATTTTTTCCTTTAGAAGGCAACGGTTTCAGCAACGAGTCTATTATTGCTCTCCCATGACAGTGGTTTTTTTGGCTATCGAATCAGAAGCTCCTAGCACAACATGGCTTGTTTAGATGAAAGGTGCCTGACTAACTGTATCTTAGAAGGATGAAGGACCGCCACGTTGAAGTGAGGGGCCACTCATTGAGATTTCTCCTTACACCAACCAAATGTGAGATCGTGTGGAGAAGAAACTGATCAGAAGCAGTTGACTGACCAGTGATAACTAGCCAATTCAAACATTGCATATTCTTGGATTGAGATTGACAAAACCCTAGTTATGCTACTCTATCTCAAAGAAAAGATGTAAATAAACTCTAAAATATAAAACATTATAATAGTTTATCATTTATTTACTGTATAGCACTAAATATATATTATATATGAGTTTTTTGTCATTATTTTGAGTGGCAAAGAAAAATATTTTAGTGAATTTTTTTTTTATAGAATTATATTAATATCATGTTATTGTTAAGATGGTAGAGTATATATTATTGCACATGACAACTGACTAGGCCTCAAAAACTTCCTAGATCATAGAAACACCCTTACTAGAAATCTATCTAATTATCACCAATATAAATGTAAGATCCCCAAACAATTAAATTTTGAATATCTCTAGAACACTTTGTAACAACCCTGGGAAAAACATCCATGTAAAAATTAAGAAAGGTAAAATAAGACCTTGGTCATGGGACACGTATTCCAAGATGAATGTTGGGCAAACCATCCTAGTGCAGGTGTTCACTTGGGTTATTAATGGCTATGGAAATTGGCAAACCAAATGGAAAAGACTTTGGAAAGGAAAAATGGCATTTATTGGCATTTACTTATGAAAATAATGGAAATTAGGAGAAAAGGAATGTGAAAGTTCACAGGTTGCATGTGAGGAGAAAAATGAAGAAAAAGCAATGGAAAATGAAGAGAATAGAGGCTTCATTAATAAAAAGGCTTATGAGGATTAGCTCATTGATTTTTTATTAATTCAATTTTGGAGTTCTCATTTATCTCTCTCTCCCCCCCTCTCTCTCTCCCTCTCTCTCATACTCCTGGACACTCAGAGTTTCTTGGAGCAATCTTGGAGCAATGTGGTATAATTGGGATTTGGAGAAAGAAGGCAACGAAAAAGTAGGAAAGCGTAAGAGGACATTGGGATCAACAACTACATTAGATTTTTCTTGCAGGTACCAAGTTACATGTATGATTTCCTTGCTTGTTTTGACATGTATGGCATACGCATGTGGTTATTTGGTCATGATATGTCATTGGCATGGAGGATTCCCGAGATTGATAGTGGCTTTTCCTAGCCTTGCCATTTTCTCGATAGCCATGGTGTTGTGTCTTTTACTTTTGTTTTCTCATTATTATTGTTGTGCCTTTGGTTGTGGGTTGAGTTATTAGTTTTTCAAAGCCTTGGTTGGACAAACACTTTGGAATTCGTGTAATGACTTGGGTTGAGTTACTAGTCCTGGAAGCAGTGGTTGGAAAAATGTTTTGGAAGACCTTGATGGCTTTGGTTACTAGTCTTGGAAACCCTAGTTGGACAAACAATCTAGAAGCCCAATGGAAATTGTGGGTTGAGTTACTAGTCCTAGAAACCCTAATTGGAACAAACGCTTTGGAGCCCTAGACAACTTGGGTAGAGACCAATATGTTGATGGTTAGTGATGTCCAACTGTGAGGAGGAATCACTAGTTGAGGGTTGAGGTGGTTTGACCTCTGGAAGCCTTGAATGGTTTTGATTTATTTGTTTTATGACTTCCCACATTCATGTTTTGAATATAGCATGGGGGTGATTGATTGAAAGAAATATTTGGTTCAGCCTAGTCTATGGTCATGTGGTTCATGGAAGTCCCATAATTGGTCAGCTTATGTAATCATCAATAATAGGTCTTCTTCTTTGTTATTTTATGGGTAAATATACTATTTATATGTGGCTTATATGGTTGTTATATCCTTGATATTTCTATTGGTTATATGATGGTTATGAGTGAGTTTTATGACAGTGAAAATGTATGGTTCTCATCATGTTTTGGTTAATCACTAAATGTAAAATGAATATATGGCTTAATAGATGGTAATGGTTATTTTGATGAGACAATAATGCTTTTTAGTGATTCTCAAATAAGTGTGAGACCCCTATACTCACGTCTGTTGTTAAAGCTTGTAGTGGATATTTGTGAAATGTTTGAAAAAATGTTTGTCATGGCTAGTAGAGGTCTATTCAAGTCATTGTTCAAGTATTTAAATTTGTATCATTTCTTTTATGTTACTTTTAATTTCTACAAGTTTCATGGAGTTCAGGGAAGTGGTTTGAGTCCTAGACCTGAAAAAATGGCACAGAATCTGGAGCGACTAGCACAAAACTACACTGAAAATTCCCTAGTTGTGAGAATGCCTTATTGCGGTAGAGACTAGAGGTTCCTAGTTGCATGCATGCCCATGTCAAGGGAGAGACTGAGTGTTTAATGGAGAAAATGTAATTTTGTCTCAAGGGTTGGTCACCAGGTTGGGTTGGATGGCCCCTGAGGTTTTGTTGCATGTGTAGAAGGTCAGGTTGGTTGTGTTATATTAGTTCCACTTCCTTAACTGATACATAGGGATTTAAGTCATATCATAGTAAATATTCATCACATGTTTACCCCAGTTGGCCAGTTACTTGGGTAGATGTGGGAGGAGAATGTTATAGAGTGGTATCAGAGCATGGTTTCGTTCTGCTTGAGCAATGTTTGGTTTCTGTTTCCCTTTGATGAAGGTGTTGTCGTATGCAAATGTCAATTGCATATAGTTCCTTGTCCTTGTGGTATATGTGCCTGTTGTGTATGCATATCATTTGTCATTATTGCAATGGCATCGCTATATGAAAGTTTATGGTTTTGTTGTTGAGTGTATTTGTTGTGAGTGTATGTTGATCATGCATTGGTTATGTGTGCCAGTGTCTATATGTTGTTATGCATACATTCAATGAATGATGGTAATTGTGCATGAAGACATGGTATGTGGTTAGCATATGCATGCATCAATAACTAGATAATGGTTGAACATATGCTTATATGTTGATCTAATTATGCTTATATATGTATTTTGCTAATTTTGTTGGTCTTGCAGACGAGATATCCTCCCCGAACTATACTAAGGTATGCTAGTTTGTTTATGGTTTAGTTTAGATGACATAATACACCTTAGATATCATTTTTGGGATTCAACTGCGTTATTTTTAAAGTCATTCACGTATGACCATTTCCATGAGAGGTAGTCGTAACTGACTAATTTCTCATGATTTTTGAATAGTTCACTTAGCACTCATTGCATCGGGTGATGCTCACAGGGGTGAAGAAGTGGGATTGAAACTAGTGAAATGTGGAGAACGAATCACATAGCATCAATCATCACTTCCGGGGCTTGCACCCGGTAACCAGGACTTCCCAGGAGGTCACCCATCCCAGAACTCCTCTGGCTCAAGCGCGCTTAACTGTGGAGTTTTTCCCACAATCAAGCCCACTTAGCTTGCTACCCCATTTGCAAAACCTTAGCAAGTATTGTGCCTCATGAACCATTCAAGTAGAGATCCCTTGACTCTTTTTGAATTTAAGTATGGGGGATTACACAGTGCATTATATTAGATATCATTTTTGGGATATAATACACCTTGCAAGAAGAAGAGATCCAATATTACTAGAAAGAGGCCAGACTACAGATACTCTCCCTATGAATCAGATGAGAAACATGGTTTTGGGCACTCTTCTGACTTAATAGACAAACTAAGGAGTTTGAAGGAAGAAATAAGGATTTGCAAAGTAGATAATTATGGAATCATGCAGCACAGGAGAAACACACAGAAGTCAATGCAGTAATTCTTCAGAGTTTGTCAGATTTTTAGAGAAAGGGACCACTTTGGATCAACTATGGATAGGAAGATAAGAATAATGGGTCCTATGGTAGTGGACCCCATAGTGAGCACATGTCAGATAGAGATGACATGAGAAAGGATGGCAAGTTATTAGATACACTGGATAGGGGGGTGATGGACATAGGTACTATTCTAGTTCTGGTTCTGACAGGTATCAAGGTCATCATCATTATCATCCTTACAGGAAGAGTGATAGGGGATATTTTTCGAATGATTTCAAGAAATAAAAGCTACGTACATTCGATGGGGAATTGAATAAAACACATGATGTAGAAGCATGGTTGCTTGGAATGAATAAGTTCTTCATCTTGCACTATTACTCATAGAACGTGAAGGCTAGAATACCTAAATTCAATCTTAAAGGTAAAAAAAATATCTGGTGTGAATATGTAAAGAACGTCAGAGATATTATGAGGAGGAGTGTTTCCTGGAAAACTAGTGTCTTTTCGATCAACTAGCCCTCTAGGTTTGGTAGCTACCCTAGAAACAAGAGTTCAAAGTAATTCAATGATCTCTTCTATGCACAATAAATAAGAAAAGGATAAGAGGAATAACCTGGAACTTTCACCTAATCCTTTGCTTGATCTTTCTCCCCCTTGACAGAGCTCGCAACTCCTCTCCGTACTTATCCCGCTTGAAGAGTACCTGTAGAAACATAAGACAAAGAACCATCAAAGCATCTTGATCTATTGTAACATAAGCACTACAAAATCAGATATATAATGAACATGCATTGGCATTCACAAATAATAAAATTCACAAGTGCACAATTATATGGAAGAAAACTTGACGAACTCTATTAAATAGAAGGGAGAATTACAACCTAGTTGTCCGATCCAACATCATCCTCCCAACATCAAGCCCTCTTCACCTCATGAAATAGCAAATCACACAACAATACAATGCTCTTATCTCAAACACAAACTGTCAGCACTTCCTTGCAATTCACAATATTCCAGCTTCTTGATCTCCTAGATGAGGGATCCATTTATAAATGTTTGTAGGGGTGTGAGTCATCTTTGGGGTTTTGATTAGTGTCAATCCACTTGTTGCATTTGGTTCCACTTGGATATTTTAGAGAGGCAATTGTCATAGGATAAGTTTCTAGAAGATTCCCATAGCATCCACTTAGCAAACTATCTCGGACATTTATCCATCCTCATTCATCGCATCCTACAGAAACCCTTATCAGTATCCATCAATGTATAATTGTAAAATATAATAATAGTGGTTTTAAAAAAATAAATTATTTTAAAGATACTAATTTTCAATTAAATAAATATCTAATCTCAAAGTAAACTAATTGCGTAACCCATTAAAGTTAAAAAATAAAATCCCGAAACCAAATAAAATCTAATCAAGGTTCAATAACAAATAGACTTTTCTCTATTTGAACCTAACGTCACTAATAATTTAATAATTAAATATTTCCACACATATTCTAAAATGTTATTTATACTGAAAATAAATTACATGTATGAAATGTTTATGAGATACATATTAATTGCTTTTTTAATAACGTTTATGTCCTCTATTACAGTAAATGGTGGATTATTGACGTAGCTTCCCATGATTCTCATAACAGCATTTAGCGGTTAAGGTTCGATTTAATTAACATAATTTCAGATAATTTTGATAACACCATATTGTTAACCACATTCTTCTTCCATTGACCTATCAATTTGAAAAGTGAGAAGGTTATATTTTAATAGAAATTTAGACGGATGATAGGCTACATAAACATCTTAATAAACGTATGATACCAGAACAGAAATTATAAAGCCACAAAACGGTGGGGACAATGACGTGCCAAACTATAAAATGACTGAATAGCCCTAGAATGGTAGCAGAACAGAGATTATAAGGCCACATAATAGTCAGGACATTACGTGCTAAAATATAAAATATCTCGATAGCCCTAGATTCATGTGCAGCATACACACCAGACAGCTATAAAAGCATCTGGAAAATATATAGAAGTCACATTTGTCCTTTTTGGCGGAGTAGATTCGGTGTTGACAATATTCTTCTACCTTTCAATCAAAAACCATATTCGCTGTCAGCAGCCTGCGGTGCACATAACTTTTCTTAATCTCCTCCGACCGTCTACTCTTTTCTTTCATTATCTTATAATATTTTATACGAGAATAGAGTACAGCTCGTCCAACTCTACTAAATTTTCAAAGTATGTCGAAATAAAATTCTCGGTCTGCAAGAATTCCTGTTCGAGTAAATTGCAAGAGGAAGAAGATTGCTTTTCCTCCAATATTTCACTTCCACTTGGGGAAACGGATGGAGACTGACAATTAACTCTGTTTGTTTGAAGCCCTTGAACATACTCCAATCGATCGTACCGATAATCCCCCGTACAATCCTCCAACAATAATTCGCACCATGATTTGGAGACTTCTATTTCACCGACATGATCATCTGCTGCTTTCCTGTCCTCTTCTTTTTCTGGATGAATACCATCATCGGTATCTGGTATATGGTCACAATTATAACCATCAAGATTCTCTACGTTTACAACTTCCTTTTCCCTGTATCTCACGGACCTTGTTTTGAGGGCTGTATTTTGAGGCAGGCCATCATATATACCTTCGACATCTTTCTCATTATAATTACTGGAGTGAAAAGGCATATCCATTCTCTTGAAGGGCTTATGGAGTTTGGGTTCTAATTCACCCATTTGTAACCTCTTTCTCAAGTGGGTGTTCCAGTAATTCTTTATTTCATTATCCGATCGACCAGGAAGTCGCCCCGCTATCAATGACCATCTGCACATGTGATCACATTACATTCCATACTCATTTCACCTTACTATCTTTCTATGTGTATATATATGAGGATTATGAAATCATTGTAATAACTTTTGATTGAATACACTGAGCTTTATACCAAATTAGCAAAACTTGTTAGATACTTATTCCAGAGAGATTATTGCTGACACATACCGATTACCAAGAAGACGATGTAATCTGATGAGGAGCTCCTCTTCGTCCTCGGAAATATTTCCCCTCTTAATATCTGGACGAAGATAGTTCAACCAACGGAATCTACAACTCTTGGCACATCGTTTTAGGCCTACAAAACCAATTTCTTCAGCTTAATATATTTTTACACTTAGCTTCTCATGATAAACAAAGTTATTTATATTGAAATTCCAGGATCGCTCATTATTAAACTTGCACAAACAAAGAATACAAGGACTGTGAAGATTATTATAAGATATATTCACCCGATTTCTTTGCAATAGATTTCCACGGACCAACTCCCTGAATTCTAATGCAATCATTCAAAATCTTATCCTCGCTAGGAGTCCAAGCCCCGCTTTTGAGACGCTCACCATTGGATTTTGCACCGAAGCAACTGCGAGATCTACCCATGATGTATGATCTGATCTATCCAACAGACTCTCAACCAACAACTTCTATATAATCTCTCAGTGGCCACTCCTCCTCTGTTCATCTCCCTTTGCAGGATAACAGTTTTGGAGAGAATAAGATAAATGAATAAAGGCAGTCTGCTTGCAGCCCGTGATGGACTCTGTAACAACTTTTGTCGTGACCAGGACCACTTATGGTATAGAGGAGAATCCCAGTGCAGTCTGTCATGCTCTCAACTTGTGCCAACGTAGATTTATTTATTCTTTAAATCAGAGAAAGTCGGCCTTTCGAAGCATAATTTATGTGTACGTAAGGTTACTTTATCATGCAAGATCGACCAGTGGTAAAATGAAGCTGTCGATGTTTTGTTTTGGTATGTTAACCTAAACCACTACGTTCGTCCTGAGACGGGCCAGTGGCCACTATCTGATGATAGTGACGAAATGCCCAAGGCCTTTGGAATGTGTGAACACAGAATCATAATGACAACTTTATTAAACATGAGTGCAAATCTTTTGTACCATAAATGGACGTTTTGTTTATTAGACAACACATGGGAAGGCGGTAAAGTAGCTTTCTTTACGCGTCTCAACGGCCATTCTTCACGAATGGAAGGCGACGGAGTGACTCGTCCACCAAATATATTAAAATATATGATTATATTCTAACTAGAGTAGGTTTAAGAAGTAGTCAGTTTTAATGTTGATGAAAAAGCAATTTACCTAATTTTGGGTTGGCAGGCGATGAAATATTTTTATTTTGTTTCGTTCATTCTCAACTTCTTCGTATGAAATTGAATTAATTTTCTTTCGTGAAATTAAATCATCGAATTATATTAAAAGTTTGCCTAGTGAATTTATTTACAATTTATTCACAAACTTAAATATTAATTATAATAAATATAAACCATTTTAAATTATAAAATATGT